>CANUEY010069257.1:0-67382 GCA_948099555.1 Croton setiger | reverse complement strand
CCTGAATACTCCTATTCATGGTGTTGGGCGCCTCCATAACCCGATTCTCCAACTCGTCTCCGGCCTCTTCCACAGCATCCACCTTCTCGCCCAACTTGCCCAGGGATTCGAGAGTCTCCTGGTGCTTGTTCATGAGTTCCTTCAGTCGGGTAACTCGCGCCTCTAGCGCAGCACTTCTCTCGACTGACTTCCCTCTCTTGGACTTCTCCGAGCCTTGTGAGATGTTGGAAACGTTAGAACCGGACTCCATTACTACGCCTCTCTTGCACGAACTTATAATATCAGCCCCTTAACCGGGCTCTGATACCACTTGTCACGGGCTAAACTTAGAACAACCGAAAGAACAAGACAACTTGATCCCGTGCGGCACTAGGCTAGATTACCTTGGCTTCTACCTAGTCAGCCTACTTTCTTGTTTGGCGCAAGGGTTGGTTTAATGTACTCTGAGGTCCCTCTATTTTGGAAATTGTATCATCGGGGTCCCTGAGGTTTAGCCTAATGTACTCTGGGGTCCCTCTATTTGGGAAATTGTATCATCGGGTCTCACAATAAATATTTCATTACCCCTAAAAAATATGAGTTTTCTAATTTTTGTTAATTTATCCAAATAAAAGTATGAGTTTTCTAATTTTTGTTAATAAATAAACACTAAATTTTCTGTAAACTCTTTTTAATTTTTCGAAAAAATTAAACTCTTTTTAATAAACTCTTTTTATTAAATATGTAATTATTTAATAAAAATCTTAATTAAAATAATAGATAATTGCTATAGTGATAAATGTGAATAGTTGTGCTTTACACAATAAAATATTATCACGTTAGTTTAATACATTAAAGTGTTATGGTGCAGTTGGTTAACATGCTATGTAATGTGTTGAAAGATTGCAAGTTCAAATCATTTTTAAATTTTTATAGTGAGTGGGACCCACAGGTCTGATTCAAATAAACCAAAGGGTAATTTGGTCATTTTGAAAAAAAAACGTTGACTTTTTCGTTAACTAACGGCAGAATTGGATGGAAGGACCTAATATTTCAAAAGTTAGGAACTCGATGATATAATTTCCAAAATAGAGAGACCTACGAGTTCGTTGCGCTAAACCTCAGTGAACCAAAAGTAATTACCCCGATTGTTTTTAATGTAATTATTTTGGATTTATATTCTGCCGTTTATGGTCCTTATGGGCCATGCAAGTTTAAAGCAAAATAAAGATGAAACCTCCAAGCCATAACTTAAACAAGTTTAAGCCCAAATGCGTAACGGTTAGCCATTAAAGAGGTTTTTGATACAAACATCCAAAAAAATTATATTTATTGAAAATCATTCTCAAAATATCAACTTTCTAGTTATAAAAAATATAAATATATTACAAACATACTCTAAATAAATTATAAATAAAATGATAAAAATTAAAATATAATTATATTAAGAAAAAAAATTATAATTAGGTTAAATAATATTTTCATAAGTGACTTTTTTATATCATCTGTCTAAATGAAAAGAAAAAAAAAAGAATGAAAAATGTTTGGCCATTTAACAAATTCTCAAGTGTTAGAGGAAGTGACATTGGCAAACAGTTCTTACACCACCATAGGTCTTGAACTCCATCCACACAAATCATATATTATCACAAGATTCATTAAAATATCTAGATATGTGTGCATGAAATCACAAATGATGATGTGTTTTCGTTTTATAAGGATAATCATAATTTAGAGTAATTGAACTGCATATAGGGTATTAATGAGTAATTCATCAACAATTGCATATATCATAACACATTTTTTCAATTTTCATGAAAAGACTTACACATGTCTATAAAATCACAAGTGATGATATATATTACTCTTATGAGGATAATCATTATTTAGGGTAACAATACCGAAATCGCCGGAACCATAACCTGAACCGGCCGGAGGACAGGCCGATTCAGGTTCGAGAAATTTAGGAACTGGACCCATGAGAAACCGTGAACCGGGGGGAACCGCCCAAACCGTTGAAATGAACCACCGGTTAACCGTGAAAATTCAAAAAAATTTGAAAATGTATGAACCGGCGGGCTGGCGTACGGCTGGGGCACGCAAGCGAGGTAGGGGAAGGCTGGCGTACGGAAGGCAGGCTGAGGGCGGGCTGGCACGCTACAGAGGCGCGGGGCAGAGGGAACCGGCGGGCTGGCCCGCACAGCTGCTAGGCTAGGTAGGCAGATTTTTTTTTTGGGGGGGGGGGGGAGTTTTAAATTCAAATTTTGGACACTTTTACCCTTACGAACAGTTGAAAACGGGTATTTTGTTTCCTATAAAATTATTAGACATTGTCTATAAATTAGAGGGGGTTAAATTTTTTTTTTCCAAGTTTCTGCTCACACTCTGCTCAATTAAATTTCACTTGCTGCTCAAAAATTTACACATACTTGTTTCATTGAGTGAATAATTCACACACTTGCTTTGCTTAATTTTTTTAAACACTTTTCTGAGCTTAATTTTTTCCCCCAACTTGTATTATTTATTTCATTCAAGTTTGAGCAAAAAAAAAATTGTATCAACTCGGATCAAGTGCTGCCGGCGGTAAGGAACCAGAAATTCAAGAAGATGCTAACCGAATAATTCATGACTTAATCGATTATCCAGTCGATCCAACTAGAGCTCAAATTTATATAGGGGAGTACTCATAAATTCTCCAACAAATTTTGAAGATTTCACAACGGAGGAATCACGACAACAATTACAAACCGAAATGTGACCGCCGCCACCACCGCCACCATCCCAAGAAACCCAGTATTAGTTTAGTTAATTTTTTTTAAGCAACTTAAATATTTATAATTATGAGTTTGTTATTAGTTATAAGATGTGCATGTCATGTGTTGAATTTTTGTGTTCAAAATGGTTTAAATTTTTTAGAGGTGCATATTTCACCTATTAAAAATGCAATTAAACACCTCTACTCTTATAATAAATTTATGAAAAATTGGTTTAAAATTTGTAGAAGTAATAATTTGACTCCTACAAAATTTAAACGGTGATGTTGTACACAGGATGCATTCCCAGGATAACCATGATATTGTGATTTATCCATAATGATGGGAAATTTGTTCAAAAATAATTAATTTGCTTGAAGTTTTTAATGATGCAACTAAAATTTTTAGTCATGTGTACAAACCAACATCGCATATTTTTTTGCAATGTAGTGTTAATATAGTGGATAGATTGCAATTGTTTGAAAATGATGTTCAACTGAAAGATTGTTTGCATGTTATGAAAAATAAATGGTTAAGTTATTTTAAAATTATTCCTAATTTATTTTTTGTTGCTGTTATGTTTGATCCTAGGGTTAGATTAGATGTTTTAGAAACTATATTGGATGTTTATTATTAGGGTTAGATTAGATGTTTTAGAAACTATATTGGATGTTTATTATGAAAATTTGAATTTGCCTATAGATGAAATGATTAATGTACATAGTTTAGTTACTGAAACTAGGCAAACAGTTAATGATTTGTTTCTTGAATTTTCTGCAAATAATGCTTTTGCTATTGAAACTAACGTGGGTGGAAGTTCTACTCCCGCTAGACCGGGTGGGACCTCGGTTCAAAACAAAATGTCCCTTATTTATTCCCAACGCCAAAAAAGGCTGAGGGGGACCGGTGCAAGTTCCTATCCGGAACTTGACAAATACCTGTCCACCGAGTTTGAATTTTCAGATGCAGCAACGGATCCTATCAATTTCGACATATTGGAGTAGTGGGGTAGGCATGAAGACACCTTCCCAATTATGGACAAAATAGCTAAAGAAGTCTTCGCGGCGCCGGTCTCAACAGTCGCCGTTGAGCAAGCATTTAGTGTCGGCGGCCTTCTGCTTTCCGAGAAAAGAACAAAATTGAGAGCAGACAATCTGGAAGTCCAAGCGTGCGTTGGCGATTGGGTGGCCGCCGATTCACGTAAACAACAATATTGGACTTCTTCTCCGATGAAAGTTCCGAAATCACCGAAACTTACTACGCCGTCAAAAATTGAGATAAGCAATAGAATTACGTGGACTTTGATTTTTCTTTCCGCAAAAGAAAATACGTAGACAAAATAATTTTTTTTTTTTAAAATTTATTTGCTAGCCCAATTTCTTTTTATTTTTTTTCATTCTTTTTTCAAATTTAATGTCCAACTTTTATGTAATGACATAAATTTCATGTACAATTATTCAATTAATAAAATATTTATTTTTTATTTATTCATTTTATTGTCTACATTATTTTTTTATTAATTGAAATCATTATTTTATTTTTCTGAAATAATTAATTTTATTCATTATAATTCTTCTTTTGTTTCAGAAAAAATTAAATATGAACCGGCGGTTAACCGAAATCGAACCGCCAGTTAACCACCGTTTTTCGGCTCGCCGATTTGTCTTTTATCAACCCAACATCTAACAAAATCGTGTATGAACTGCCGGTTCCGCCTCCCCAAACCGCCGAACCGCCGATTAACCGTGAACCGCGGTTACGGTTCCACTATCAATCGAACCGTGACCCGGCGGGCCGAGGCCCGGAACCGGCCCGACCTGGACCGTGGCTACGTTTAATTTAAGGTAATTGAACTTGATTTAGAATTTTTGTGAGTAATAGGCCATAAATTTACATAAAGATGGTCACATTTTTTTATATAATAGTGGTCTAAAACACGTGATTAAATGGACACATAATGCAAAATTAAGTCACATTTAATATTATTAAGTATAATTGATGAAAAGTGTATGATTATCAAATAAGAAAATTTTAAAATGATATACCATATATTAAGAGTACTTATTCAATTAAAACAAAAATATCTTTATTTTAATTGAAAGAGTGGTTTAATTACAAAAAATAAAAGTTTTATATCATTTCATGATTTTCCCTTTATAAAATAATGTCATATATTTATATTACAATCAGCTGTATAAAATAATTAACTTATCCACACAATATAAAAAAGTTACAAATTGACATAATAGTGACTTAATTCAAATTGATTATTATTGGTTGAATCGGTAATTGGTGATTCAGTATTTGGTAATCGGTTTTTGATAAAAATTGATTGTTTACAAATAAATCAAATTTTTTGGATTTCTATTTTCCTTTTAGTTTTGATTATTATTTTCCTTTTAGTATATACGATAATTTGGTAATGTAATTAGTATTAATTACCGAATGGTAAATTATCATTTGATAAAAATAAATTCGGAAATTTTTTAAAAATTCGGTATATGGTAAAATAAATTCAGTATTTGAGATGGTTATTTTCACCGAATACTTACACCTAGTAAACACTAATTTCTGTGAGTATTTTATTCTTTAATTAGGTTTATTTAATTTTTTATTATAGGGTATAGTGATTAAATGGTAGGGCCACTACTTTTATGAATATTTTATTTTTTAATTGAGTATAATGATTAAATCTTGGGATATAATACTTAGATGGAAAGGCGTATTTTGAATTAGAATAGAATAAAAGAAATTTGCTTAATATACATGCAAAAGGAATATTTCCTATATAAATGGAATAGAGGGAGTATAATAAATATTATAATTACATTTGGACACATCAATTTTTGCTTTCAATGTTGATCCCAATTTTAAATTATGGTGCAATTGTAACAGTTTGTGATTTTAATGCATAATTGTTTCAAAGTTCAAAATTTTGGTACACTTGTGACAAATCGTAAAGTTCATTGTGCCCATAAGGCATAAGTAATTAGCCTTCATTTTTATGACTTTTCTTATTTTCTAATTTAAGATTTTTTGAAGAACAATCTATGGCTATCATAAGGTCAATGTAGATTTAGGAAGAGTTAGATTTTGCAAGAGATAGGCCAATTGGTAGAGCAAATAAGAATTCCATCCATATGTGGCCGGCCCAAAAGAACTAGCGATTTTAGCTCGTCGATTAACCGGAATCGGTCCAGCCTCACACCGTAATCGCTAAGCCCATACCGGAACTGTTGGAAGAGTGGACCAATTCAGGTTCAACCATTTTTAAACCGTAACTTACCATGAACTAGAACTGACTTTGAACCACTCGAACTAGGGGTGAGCAGAGTTCGGTTAGAACCAAAACCGAACCAAAATTTTCGGTTCGGTTAATCAAAATTTTGATAGTTTTTCGGTTCGGTTAACTGAAAAAATTGGTTCGGTTTTCAGTTATCACTTCTGAAATTTTCGGTTAACCAAAAAACCAAATTTCAATATTTAAAACGACGTCGTTTTGGAAATCCCTTTTTTTCCCTCATCTCTTTCTTCTTTCTGCTTCGATTTTGGTTCGGTTAACCGATTTGCACAGCCTTTTCATAACATTTTTTTAAAATTTCGGTTGACCGATCAGTTATTTGGTTTTATTTTCGGTTAACCGAAAATTTCTGTTTCGGTTACTCATTTAGTACATTCGGTTAACCGAAACCAACCGGTTCGGTTAACCGATTTGCTCACCCCTAATCCGAACTGCCAAACAATCTGCTCTGCAGAATTTTTTTTTTTTAAAAAATTGCCGAACCGGCCAATAATCGGCCCGCTTACCATCTGTTGAACCGTGAACGGTAAATGGGCCCATCATTGAACCGCTAATCACTGGTTTGGTTTCGATCCCGCCTTAAATGAACCTGGCCCGCCAAGCCGCGTGGCCATGTCTAACTGCATCTATGGCAATCATTTGTATTTGAATGATAAAGTAGAGGCACAGTGGAAGCAAGTCCTCGTAAAGTAACAAATGTCCATTAATCTTTTTTTCTATTTTTGTTTTTTGGTTGTAAATTAATTTCTATATGAGTAGAATATTGGGTTTATAACTTTCACGGAAATTTTAGGATTTATTCTAAGAAATCAAAATGGTGGAAAATTTAGAAATTGTATTTGAGGTAGATGATGATTTGGTTTGGAGGCCAAGTAAACCGAACCGAAAGTTACAATTCAATCAGCTTTTGTTTCATTTTCTTAGGAATCAATAACATCGGTTCATGAAAAATCTATACAATAGAAGGATATTAAGAAATCTTTATTGATTGAGAGAAAAACTGAATGATACAAATATAAGGAAGAAAGAGTAGAGTTATTGTAGATACAACCTAAACTATATATATCTACATACTATAAGCTATTTAGCTACCAGCGGAATATTAGGAAGAAGAAAAATTTTGTTACAACAGAATCAAAACATTCACGCCGTCTAATAAATACTAACTCTGGTCGATGATAATTATGTGAAACATATCGAATTATTTTCAAGAAAATTTATGTTTTCTATGTTAAATTTTTTATACATTTAGATATAAACATTTTTTTTAATTTTGAAGATAAAAAAAATTAAAATGATGTTTTCATGACTATATATAAACATTTTATACATTTAGAATTTAATCTTACGCGGGCTAAAAAGGCTAACCGGAAATTCAAAAAAAAATTGACAATTTAAGAAAACGGACTGAAAATTTAAAAATAAAAGATCAAAAATTAGAATTTTTTTTAACGAAGACACTATCGAAAACCTGAAAACCTTGTGGAGCTTGAATTTTTCATCATTGAGTATTTTTCGAGGACGAAAAATCAAGCGTCGACAGTTTGCCCCCATTTTGATATAAATTGTGCTTCGTATGTATTTATATCAAAGTAACAATTGACGCGAAGGTGATGACACCTACTTCGAGATACTGTTGATGAGGAGGCCATCTATTTTCTTTGGAAGGCCCTCGTTGCAGAAATCACTCGCTATCTTTGAGTGGCTTTGATTGTAGAAACTTCCTGCTATCTTTGGAAGGTTCTGACGAGTTTCACATTTGGCTTAAGGAAAGTTGAAGATTAAGATTTCTCCCCATTCGTCTTAAGGAAGGTTTGAGATTCATACGATTTTCTCATTTGGCTTAAGGAATGTAGAAATTTGAACGATTTTCTCATTTGGCTTAAGGCATGTTTGAAACTTGAACAATTTTCCCATTTGACTTAAGGAAAGTTGAGAAATCTTTCCGTTTGGCTTAAGGAATGTTCCAGATTCCACAATTTTCCCATTTGGCTTAAAGGAAAGTGTGAGATTCGACAATTTTCCCATTTGGCTTAAGGAAAATTTGAGAGATCTTCCCATTTGGCTTAAGGAAGGTTTGAAACTTGAGCAATTTTCCCATTTAACTTAAGAAATGTTTGAAACTTGAACGATTCACATTTGGCTTAACGACAGTTGAGAAATCTTCCTGGTTGGTTTAAGGAAGGTTGAGATTTGGAAAATTTTCCCATTTGGCTTAAGGAAAGTTAAGAAATCTTCCCATTTGGCTTAAGGGAATGTTGAAATTTAGAAAATTTTCCCATTTTGCCTACGGAAAGCAGAAAGATCTTCCTGTTTGGTTAAGGAAGGTTGGAGTTGTGACATTCCAACCCTAAACCCTACGTCGTTCCAACGTCATTTCATACATTTTTGTGCATTTTCATTAAAATGCATTATGATTTAATTTGACAAACAAGTTAATTATGGATTATATGATTTGAACATGATGAATTATGATTTGAATAAGAAAAACAAGTAATGTTATAGGCTCGTTTGCCGTCAAAAGACACAAACGGAGCTAATTAGGGTTTTCGGACCTGCGCGATCGGAAAAAGCCGAAATCGCGTAAAATATGAACCAAATGACTTTGATATGTTTTGACATGTTTATGAATATGATTTAAAGAGTTTTGAGACCAAGATTTTATGACAACGTTGTACGGTTTCGGTTCCGTGAAAATCGTTGAGGTTTCGGCTCGGTTTAGGGCACCGATCGAACCGCGACAAATTTTCGGATTCTAATTTTTACGAAACTTCATACACGTGTGATACTATTTATTTTGACACCTAAAATAATTTTTAAACTGGTGCTGGACTTGGTTTTGTTGTTGGAATTGGAAGAAATTAAAAAGAGAGAATGTAGAAATGCTTAACTTAAGCATTAAGGAAATAAAAGGGAAATTGGTGATTTGGTTAAGAAACAAGCTGCTGCTGTCTTTAGGCTGCTAGAGTGAGTGTGTGCTGGCAAAGGGAAGAGGTGAAAAAGGATGGTTGTTGCTGGAGTTGGAGAGTAAGAGAGAGAAACGTAAAAAGAAGGAAGAAAGAAAGAAAGAAAAGAAAAGAAAGAAAGAAAGAAAGAGAGAGAAGAAAATATTGGGCAAAAACCTTGAATCTAATGTGTTTATTGTGTTTCTGGGATGTTTATGCGTTGATTAGAAGTGACAAAGAGTGAAGAGAGAGGCTGGTTTGTGAGGGAGAAGAGAAAAACAAAATTTGGTATAGATTTCTGGGTTTAGGCAGTTTTAGGGAGTCTACTTTGAGCCTTCATAACTTTCGATTTGTTGTGCATGGGAGAGTTTGGCTTCGATGGAATCATAGAGGGCATGTAGGAGAAGATTTTGGTAGTCTTAGATCACCGGAAGGTTGCCGGAGATGGTCGTACCAATCATCTGAAGTTGGGAAAAAAATAGGTGAAATCTAGGTTGAGTGAAAAACAGAATGAGAAGCCAACTTTGAGCAATTATATATTTAAATCTAGAGAGCTTCTGGGAATTTGGCTCCGAGGTTAGCTAGAGGGTGTGTAGAGGAAGAGAACGGTGGTAGTAGCTCGCCGGAAAGCCGCCGGAGGTGGACGTACGGTCGCCTGGAAGTTGGCTTGGGAGTTAGAGTTTTCGGCTGGAAATAGAGGGAGATAGAGGTTGAAGAAGACCCAAAACGACACTGGGAGACGTCGTTTTGATCCCCTGGCACACGTTCTAAACATGAGATAAGACTGCGTTTTGGGAGTTAAATTCTTGGCCAAAACGCGCAGGAGCCATGCGTTTTGGGCTATTTCCGAGCCCAGCACCTGTATTTGGTATAAATTCTATTTTAGCCCCTGAAATTTCTGCCACATTACATTTTAGCCCTTCTAGACAATTTTACAAATATTTTAATTACATATTGGCCCCTAAACTTTTAAATGCTTATATTTTTTACCCTGAGACTTTTATAAATTATGTTTTAGCCTTCCAGCCTGATTTCGACGTCCTGAATCCGTTTTTGACGTCAGAAATTTATTTTGAAATAGTTTTGAGGCTAAAAATTCAGATTTAAATGTTTGGTTAAACAATTTAAATAAGAAATTGGTTTTAATTATTTGTTTGGTTTATTTAAAAATAGTTCTGATTTTAATAATTATAATTATTCTTAATTATAATTATTATATCGAAAATTGAAATTTCACAATATGCTTAATTATGTTATGAGATAAATTTCATTATGGAAATATATGGATTTAATTTTAAACAGAGATAACACAAATATAAAATATGAAATCATGTATCATAGCATATATGGATTTCTGATTTGGTTATTTGAACATCATTGTTATGTTATGCATTATAGGCGCATCGAGTTCTCGAGCGGCGCGGGGTAAGGAACCCGAAGGCCACCCGAGTTCACAGCAGTGAGGTAAGTGCTAAAACCACTTACTTATATGTGTTTGATATGAACTTTGCGATATTGCCAATCATGATATTTTGAGCTGTATAGACTGGAATTGAGATCTGATCACCTATGAGGTATGAACTGCTGTTATATGATTTTGGATAAACTTTTTGGACCAGTACTGAAGCCCGGTCAATTGGATATATGTGATATATGAATTGCTATGTTTGTGGTTCCTAAGTCGATACTGAAATCCGACCAGTTGAGTTATGTGATCTGGTTTATATGATATATATGTTAATGTTTACCGGTAATGAAACCCGGTTATATGATTATATAAAGCATGACGATATGACAAGTATGATTTGCAAGTACATGTTTACAGAACTTAAATATAGTCGTTGTGATTATCGTTGCCAGTGTTTGCAGATTTCACGTTTGAGAAACTACGGTTTCCTCTATGATTTGATCGAAAGACCTACTGGTCATATATGTTATAGAAAGACCTACGGGTTCTATACAATGCAGAATGATCTGGTGTATACTGCATAATAAAGGTTAATCCATGGATCCTTTTTGACCGATGATATATCCCGGTCTTACAGGTTTGCTGGTCAGCTATGGTTACTGATATGCCGTGAAATTTCCAGGGCAACACTTGGTCGATAAATCACAACTAAAGAAAAAGGAATGACATGTCATTATGCATTTTAAGATATGATTTTGATATATATGTTATATATATGACTTGATATTGAACAGTGTTGTTATGTCTTTGATAAATTGCCATATTTGTTATATGATATTGCTATGTTTAGCACTTGTTGAGTTTGCGACTCACACAAATCGCACCATGTGTTTTCAGGTCTGCTGTTTGAGTGAAGTATTGAGACTTTACTGGTCTATGCACAGGTCGGTACAGTTGAAGTCTAGGCCTCTCTCCCTCACACCACGACATCTGTATCTGCTGCATATAGATTTTGCTTTATGCTATGTTTTTATAGCATAATTATATGTTTTGGTTATGTATATAAGTCATATGTTATGTTTATAGAGTTTTGGGATAAACAGGCAAAGTGATATGTAAATATAGTTTGTAATATGTTTGGTATAAGTTTTGGTTTATGCTTCTGTTATATGATCTATGAATGCTTGAATTGGTTTAGGTTAATGTGAGAATTAAAATGTGATAAAAAAAAGAAATATGACATGTTTTATGACGTAAGATATAAGAGAGGACGTTACAGGAGAACAGTGAGCTTTGGATTTTCTGGAACTTTGAATATTTGACCATTTGATCCTTTTATCAGCTGCAACTGCTTGCCTTTTCTTTGAATTTCTTTTTTGACTTTTCACTTTTGATTTTTGGCTTTTTGACTCCCCAGTGTATAAGGTGCCTTAAACCTGCAAGACTTCAACGCAAATATGCAAATGTGTTGTTAATTGTATGCATGACTTCCTAAATGTAATTCTATCTTAATGTAGTGGCTGCGAGTCGTAAAGTCGTCCAAGGCAGTGCAAAATCGACAATCGACTTCTCAGTGGATCCCGCTTCAGGAACTGTTTAACGGTTTTCCTATTTCTCTTCTTCTCCAGTGAACTACATCTATTTCTCTAACATTTCTTCAAATATCCTCTTGGCTTCTTAGCGCCTGTGCACTTTTTGCCGTCAAGCGTTTTTCTCTTTTTGCCCTATAGGGCTTTCTCATTTTCTTCACCCAAGTTCATTGCCCCCTGACTAGAGTAGTCTTTCCATTCTACTTCACTAAAGAGCTTCCTGATCTTCAAGGAGGCAAACTTATTGTTCTTCTAAAAACAGTCCCTGACCAATAAAGGAATTGTTCAACACAATACATTTTGGCATTGTTATCTTTATATTGGTATTTGCACCAAGATAATTAGCATTACTTCAAACTATTTTAAGTCACACAGACTCACAAATTCTCTCATATGTTTAAATAGGGTTACAGTGCATGCACTCAGCATTTATCATGGTGAGCTAAAAGTCACCATAGGCTTTCTTCGAAACCTAAACTTCACCTGTAGTGTTTTTTAAAATTCAAATCATTTTTTTTTTTTTTTTTTTTTTGTAATGGGGCCTAAGCCAAGACTTTGCAAAACATAATGTTTTAGCTATTTTGAAGGAATCACAATCTAACAAGTCATCTAAAGCGTTATAGTATTTCTTTCTTAAGAGTTTTCTAACTCTTTTTTCACTCCTAATTTTAGTTGAAACTCATAATAGGCCTAAGCATCCCAAATGTACTTGCATAGAAGCAAGTGAGCATCCAATGCCAATTGCTAGCTTTTTTGGTTAGCTTAATTAGGGATATAAAGTGAGATTTGTCAGCTTAATTGGCAGTTAGGTACCTTTTTATGCAATGCAAAGCTTGAAAGGGACCACTAATTTATTTTACTTTATAATAAGCTCTTAATTGATAAGTATGTTTGGTGCTTTCTCATAATATGGCACTGATGTCTTCTGCTTTGTCAGTGTGTCCTAATCACTTTCTGAGTATCCTTTTTTATTTATTTATTGTGTGATCACTAAACTCCATGATAATTATGTTGCTCTGTCTTGAATCACAAGGCTTTCTTCGCCTGTCTGTCCTCATCCATATTATGATTATTCGAGTTACCAAATTACAAATTAATTTGAATAAGATTAAGAAACTCTCCTCTCATAATAGGTGAAGGATTATTTTGAATTGTTTTTCTGTCGGAGAAATTGGAAAAAGAGTACATTTAAAATATCAAAATATTTATATTAATTATGTAAAAATTGTGCCCTTAATCAATTACATTGTGTTTGTGTGTGAAAAGTATAAAAATAGAAGAGTTGCAATCTATTGAAGCTTTATATTACATTCCTCTACTAAACCGGATTGCGCACCTCCTCACAATAAATATAAATTGGAGTAATTTGTCCATTGAAGTGGTTTTTAAGTAAGGTGGTGTCAAACTCAATTTCTTCAACTAGTAGCTTTTTTTTAAGCATGTAGTTATGACCTTGTTTCTTACATTAAAAGTTGCTGGTTGAAAGTCATTAAAATTTAAAGCTGGTCATTATATAGGCCCACCCTTACTAAAGGTAAATTAAAAAAAAATAATAATAATAATAAAGGGAAAGGGAACTCGGTACTATTTCAAATGATTATTCCTTAGTTTGGATCCTAAATTGAAATGACTATTTTTATTAATTTAGTCCCTTTATTTGAAGGGAGAGTTTGGTTTTTTCCTGATATGTGTGTTTGTGATCACCAAAATTTTTCACTATATATAATTGGCTCTTCTCTCATTCTAATGCTTCAGGAATGGAGGCGTTTGAGGTTTCCATGAAATGGAAAAACTAGGGCAAGATGCAATAGTGAATTGAATCGGGATTTTAAGAGAGTAATTACAGATATGATTTGAAGGTCAATGGAGAATTGTTTGACTAATTACAAAATTTTAAGGATAGATGATCCTTTCTTTTAAAATGATCATTTGATTTATCTTAACAAAAAAAAAAAAAAGAGCATTTTTGTTGTAGTGATTGAACAGTGAGTACATACAATGTCGATTTAAAACATGGAAATTTTCTTCACTCTTGTCTGGATCTACCTTTGGAATGGATTTTGTTCCACAGATTTATGAGTATCTCTTCATTTTTGTAGATCTATATTTTGAGTTTCTTGTAATTTCTCGTGTTTTGTTCGTAGATTCCAATATTTTTGGGATGATTCCTTCTTTCCTGTTCAAGTGCTGATTAAAGCGTAGATGACATCACTAGGACTGCATTGACAAAGATGAAGATACCATGGTCTGGTATGGATCGCATAGTTTTTCTTCTTAGTGTTGTTTTTATAGTATGTATGCATTTGTGGTTGTAAATTTTTATATTAAAGATTAGTAAAAGATGAGCTTTTAACTCTGGTTGTTATGAAGGAAAGCAAGAAAAATGTCAGTTTTATGATAAGCAATTAATTTGAAACCCTATTTCGATCGATTTTGTTGTTTTTCAAATCATTTGTAAATATAGGAGAATTAGAGGGAAGTTTGAGGAGACCATTTTTGCATGACGGATTTGTTAATTTAGATTTTATTATTACTATATCAATTAGAGCGCTGGTCAAATGTGAGGTTTCCTCATTTTCCGTCATCCTCAGCATCATCACCTGTTCTGGTATGTGCCTGAGCATCACAATATTAGTTATCTTCTTTACTTAAACATGTTATTTTGTTTAATTGCAAGTAATGTAGTTCACTGTTGTACAAATTCCAACCAATTGCACAATATATGTAACAAACTCATTATATTTTCAACTTTATGATAAACGTTACTCACTTTCTCATCTTAAATTTAAAATAGATTTTATGAATAACGCTCATAAATAAACCCTATTTTATAAACTTTTATATTTCTTGTTTTGGAATCTCTTTAACGAAACTATGGAGTAAAGGTTGACAACATATTACAAATAAATTCAACTACATTAATTCCGACTTGGATTTACCGATAGGGTTGTAAATGAGCCGAGTAGTTCGTGAGCTATTTAATGTTCAACTCGATTTAAGTTCGTTTGAAAATCAAATAAGTTGGCTCAATAATTAAACGAACCATTAATGAACTGCAATTTCAAGCTCGCTAACTGTTCGTTTAATTTTTGCCTAAAATATGTATTAAATCAATGTTTTTAGTTCGAAATTTTATATTTATTATAATATAATAATTAACTAACGCTTAAAAAGTAATTTGTATCTAATTATCCACCCATAATATAACTTTTCCAACTTTATAAAAAACAAATCACTTAAAAACTACTTGAAACTCGACTCATAAAGTAAATGAGTCAAGTTTGAGCATATATTAATTATAAACTTTAATTTGATGATATTTTTATTTGATACGAATCTAATACTTTTCAGTTATAAAAGTTAACCGTGTTTGTCTCACTAATATTCACATCTTATGCTGGATTAATTTTTTTATGTATATTTTTCAATTGGTATAAATTTTTGCATTAGTTTAATGTGAAAATTACCAGAAATGTAACAAATTTGAGAATAACCAACCGACCAACGTCCTCGAAACAGTCATCTCTCTTAAATTACAGGTCACAATAAATGCATCAAAGACAAAAATTGCGCCTCAAGCTGTGGGCTCTCTTAATGTCACCCAAAATTAATAAACTTTGCACAACAAAACAAATTGTCCTTGCCCAAACCATTTGGACCTCTTCTTCCAATTTCCCAATTTCCTATCAACAATGATTTTGAGCTTTTTTTTTTTAATAAAATTGATGGTCCAAATAAACAAGTAAATTAAAAATAAATAATAAAAACTAAATCCATCAATTTGGTCAATTTCCAATCAGTTCATGCAACTCCCACATTCCCTCTCTAAAAAACAATTCTGAAAATCCCCTCGTGTAAAAATGTTGCAATTTAAAATTTGATAAAATAAAAATAACCCCCCAAAAAATCAGAAGAAAGACAAATAAAAAAAAAAAAAAAAGCTTATTAGAGCCACTCTCCAAAGCTTCCCAATCAAATGTGCACTTTACCACTGTTACTTACGCGCTGCGTGCACATATTTTCTTTTCTTTCTTTTTACCCTTTTACAATTATAATTTAGGCAGGGCAGGGCATTTCTACGGCGTAACACCGCTTGTCGGGGTTCTGGTTTCCGGTGGCGGAGTTTGGCCATCTGATCCTTTTGACGGATCATCCGACGACTGTCGTAATCCGTCGTCTGTCTCTCCTCTATTTATATCTTCAATCATTCTCAATACTTCTTGCATCGCCGGTCTCTGATCAGGCACAGTCGAAACACACGCCATTGCGATTTGCAACAGCTGAACCATCTCTTCCTCAATGTTATGGTATCTCATTAACTCCACGTCAAAGACCTCCGCCGTCCACTCCTCCCGGACCACCGACTGAACCCACCTTGGCAAGTCAATCCCTTCTTCGCCTAAGGAAGCTTGATTTGGCGCTTTTCCCGTTAAGAGTTCGAGGAGCAACACTCCGAAACTGTACACGTCGGATTTAAAAGTGACTTTACGGGTTTCAACAACTTCTGGAGCACGATAGCCTGCCACGCGACTTGGTGGAGTCGCCGTGCCAAAGAGCGGGTTGAGTCCGTAGTCCGAAATCGCAGCGTCTTGATCAGGTCGAAGAAGAATATTGGAAGATTTTATGTTCCCGTGGACTACTTTACCGACAATGTGGAGATGAGCCAGACCTCTCGCCGCACTCGAAGCTATTTTCATACGATTGTCCCAATCCAACGGCGTCCGGCCAGAACCTCTGCTACCTGTAAAATAGCCGCCGTAGATTTCAGACACTCCGTCAAATTAAAATAAAATGATACTGCTAATAATAATGATTAAAAAGCGAAATGATATGTCGGTATGATGAGGCAAGCAAGCTAGGGAATCATAAGTGCGTGTTGCAAATGTTGGTGGCATAAACGTAAAAACAAAAAAAAATGGCACCTAATGTCAATAATAACAAGACCACGCGCGCACCAGGTTGCTTAATTCACACACAAAGAATGTTTTATAGCGAATGTCTACAGAAATTATAAAAAAATACGAATTACCGATCTAATTGAATCTCATCTAAACATATGGAGCTTTATCTTCTAAAAAAAAAAAACGGAGTACTATAAATAAATGAATTGAAAAGATTAATGAAAATATATAAAATGTGACTTCCTAGACGCACACAGCTGGAACATCATTAGAAAAACATGTCCTATTCTAAATGGAATTTTGACCATTTTGAAATACTAATTCAAAACACTGATAAATTATTGAGAAATAAATAAATCGGAAAAACTTACCGTGAAGAAGAGCAGACAAGCTGCCGGCGGCCAGAAAATCATAAACCAGCAACTTCTCGTCTTTAGAATAGTAAAAAGCTCTCAATGGAAGTACATTGTCGTGCTTAATCTTTCCGAGAACCTCCATTTGCATCTCGAACTCTCTTTTTGTTACCACCACATCCTTCAGCCGTTTAACTACGACCGTCGTGCCTTCTTCAAGCACCGCCTTGTATGAAGTTCCTACGCTTCCTTTCCCTAGAACCTCCGCCGATGCCCTCAATAAATCCTCCAAATCGAAGCTATAAATTCCCCCTTCGAAAAACACTAGCTTATTCCTTTCGCCCTCTGTTGACCCACCTGTTATGTCGTCTTTTGACGATGATGTGCCGGCTTCCACTGGCACCGCGCGTGCTGCGGCCACTGGTTTTGGCACCTTCGGTGGCTGCTGTCTCTGTCTTCTCCGGAGGCATAGTAGCAGGAAGAGCAAGAGTAAGAAAGCAACTAAAGCGGAGCCGACTGCAATTAGAACAATGGCAGCAGTGGACAGTTTCTTGGACTTTTTGTGAACTGGAATTTCAGGCGGAATTTCAGATGGAGATGGAGCCGGAGAAGGGAAGAAAGGATTGCAAGGCGGCAATGGGGCGCCGCAGAGATTTAAATTACCAGCGAATGAGGATGCAGGGAATCTGGATAAAATTGAAGGAATCGATCCGTTTAACTTGTTGCTTGAGACGTTGAAGTCCGCCAAATTGGGAGGGTTTATACTGGGTAAAGTACCTGAAAACTGATTTCTTTGTAAATAAAGGCGGGTCAGGAGAGTCAAATTGTTCACTGCAAAAGGGATTGAACCACTAAAGTTGTTTGAGGAGAGATCGACACGATTTAAATGAGTCAGCTGAGGAAGAACCGGCGGGAAATCACCTGAAAGCTCGTTGCTCTGAAGATAAAGACTGCGAAGGTGAGTTAGATTGGAGAAATCGGAGGGGATCTCGCCGGAGAGACGGTTTGAGCGGAGACTTAAAACTCGGAGCTGACTGAGTTTGCCGAGTGTGTTGGGTGGAATCTGACCCACAAGGCCGACACCAGGAAGGCGGAGCTCGTAGACAGAGGATTGGTTAGCGTCGCAAACGACTCCAACCCAATTACAAGCCGAGTCGGTGGAGTTCCATTGGACTCGATTAGCGTGAGGAACACGATTGATAAAAGCAAGGAGAGCTTGCTTGTCCTGTACAGGCTCCGAGTGAACTCGACCATGACTCAGAATTAGCAGAAGCAAAACAAAAGAAAAAGCCACACACTCAGAGACCACTGCCATTGGACAATTTGTTTATAGGGTAAGACCAAAAAACATAAAAAAATAAATAACACAGAGTTTTGTTTTTATATACTGGGTTTAGTGGGCGGTTTCTGGCGCCAGGTTTGGGCAAAACCAAAAGAGGTATTCCGGCGACATTCCATGTGGGAGGGTGGGAAGGAAAGGAAGGGGGAATTGTGGTTTTGGAGTATATGTGAGTTGAGCTGAGAGAGAAGAAGTAAAGTAGTTTTTGTAGAAGGCGTCACGAGACCACAAAAAGTGATAAAAATAAAATAGACGGAGAAATCGCAAAAGCTGTGTAGTCTCGCTGGCATCAGTGGAAACGTAAACGTATTTTCTGTTTCTTTTTTTTTTTTTAATTACCGTAATTTTTGAAATACTGCTAAGATCTTTGTACTCTCACGCGCCAAAGTTTTTTTTTTTTCTTTAATTTATTAACTTTTGCTTAATTGTTCACTCACCCAGATTATTATCAATTTATCATCATGATTTTCTTAAGTTAATTCTGCAAGCCATAGAACTAATTTGCTGAATTCTAATTTAGGTAGGCTAATTGTATTCATTCTAACAACCATGTACGACAACACTTATTAGTTCAAAGAATGCATATGGAGTCTATTTAATTAATACAAAAAGAAAATTTTTAATTTAATAAAAATTATTTTTTTTTAGAAATTCTTAAGAGCAATTTGGGATAGAATAAAGGAAAAATTATAATTTTATTCCTATATATTCATTTTATGTATATTTTTTTCTTTTTTTTCCTCCAGTTCTAATACGAAATTGTCCTTTGATCAAATTAATACCTATTTTCCGTTAATTTCCTTACAAGTTACATGATTACCTTTGTTTTTTAAGGACCAAACAACAATTTTACATTTATAATTATTCTTTTGTTGTTTGAGTACCAAACAACAATTTTACCTTCTTTTACCTCTAATTAGTGACCACCAAAACTTCAACTTTTCAAAGGAACCATCAAACAAAGTAATATCTTTTAGAAGCATACCATCTTCAAGAGTCCAAATATGGATGGATGGTACATATTTTTGCAAGAAAATGTCAAAATGTCAATCTTGGTGAGAGGAAGCTAATATTGTTTTTAAATTAGGTAGAAAATCGCGGAAAATGAACGAGATCATAACGGAATTTTGTAACTCGACCTAAGTAAACCGTTTCAACCCGATTGGTTATCCGCCCTTAAGTCATCGTTCCGGATGTTTTTGGTGACCAATATGCTCTCTAGCTCATAAGATTGTTTTTTATGGAAGAAATTAACAGTTGAGGTAGTCGGATGGCAAATTAAAAGTTGGCGATCACTGTTGTTTTGTGTTTGAAGGCATACAAAAATTAGAATATTACATTTTAGTACCTATTTTTTTTAATAGGATATTTAATTAATTAAGTGCATATTACTTAAAGGATACTTATGTCATTTTGTAAGGAAATTAATGAAAAATCGGTGTTAAGAATAAATTTAATTAATGGAATAAAAATATAAAAACGAAATTACAGATTAAGTAAAAATATTGGAATAAAACTATAAATTTCTCTAAAGTAAATACATATATTGTTTGACCATAGTTTTTGCAGAGTATAAAATTGTGAAAGGAATGCTAAAATCATAAATTATATAAATATATAAAGGACAATATCATACCTTTTCCTTCCCTTATAGATCGAATTTCTATCTATATTTTACTGCATTTAATTTGGATCTAATATATTTCCATACTCCAATTTATTAAAAATAATATACATCATTTGGAGATTTTGATTCCTAATAATTTGTAATTTATCTTATCTTGGAAATTTTTTCCTAATTTATTTATTTTGTTTCAAATAAATCTTATCATAATAATTTTTAAATTCTCCTTGTAATAACCTTATTAGGAACATTTGTCAACTTTTCCCTCAAATAAATAAGATTTTTTATTATTTTCAGTAATGTTAATAATAAAAATAATAATCCAATATCAATTCTTCCAGCTTTTCTTCTCTACCTAAATAAAAGAAGGAAAAAGAAAAAAGAAAAAGCGTGCATAATATATGATGAGCCGTCGGTCCACATCCTATCTTTTTGTAGATAAGGAAAGATGGGAAAATATTGATCAAACCGTAGCCGTCCATCAGTTTTCATGTAAAATTGAAAATAACAACCGTTCGATTGACATAACAAACTCAGACGACAATTAGGCATTAAAAAAGTTGATCAATCAAAGTGGACCTATTAGTGCTTTATTTAAGGGGTAATTGTTGACATGTGGCAATAAGGTACATGCCCTTACAGCTGGCATGAAAGCCCCTTTGTTAAGAGCACTCACTCACTCACTGAACCAGTCAACCAAAAAAGCACCAATGGTTCAGTCAAATTGGAACGGGTTTTGGCATTTTTTATCTTGTTTTTTTTCCACTTTTAGCTAATCTTTCTTTGCATCATTTTTGTGATTTTTTTTTTCCCATTAGCAGTTTTATTAATTGTTTGTTAGGATGTTATTTGATTTTATTCCCATTAATATCAGATTACTCCCTTTTTCATTTGCAATTGGTGTCTTAGGCATATTAATTTTTTATAGGTCTAATAAATAAATATGTCCCTAACGTTTGCAAAAATTTTTCAGAGGCACCCTATCATTTTTTTGCATTTAATTTATTGTGTCTCTGAATAATCTAGAAGTGATATCTTACGCTTCCATCTCATATCTTTAATAAAAATTATTGAAACAATTTTTGAAAAATTATCGAAATGGTTACTGAAAAATCACTATAATGGTCTCTCATGCTCCTTACTCAAGCTCCAACAATGGCAGAAGGACCGATTAAATACTTTTCAAATCCAAAAATAAATTGCCAACAAGTTATATACGAAAGATAGCAGAAAATTTTTACAAATATTAAGGGCATATTTATATATTAGACCATATTAGGCCATTATTTATAAGACATGAGAATTATTTTAGATTTCATTTATGCTTATAATATTCAAATAATTCACATACACAAAAGTATGTATAATAGAATGTATTTAATGTGATTAATAAATACTAATATTTAAAAAGTAATAAATTTAATATTTTTTATTTATTAAATTTGATAGTTTCAAACGTATTTAATACTTTTCTTAATAGCAGTGAGAAATTGAATTTTTATGTTGGCATAGAAGAAACTGAACTTTTGTAGAGTAAGTTAAATTTCATAAACAAACTGCTTTTATTATTTTTTAATTAACCCTTTAAATGCATTAAATGACATAATTAATCAGTATTAAAGTCCTCAAATAATGTTAAACTAATGTTTTAAAGCACATGAATTAAAGATAGTAGTTGTTATAAGTTTAGTATAATCAATGATGTTTTCTTTTCTATTTCCTTCTTTTGTTGTTTCTCTTCTCTTATATTTGGTTATGTGATTTTATAGCCTTTGCTTTGGTTTCGGACAATCAATGGTTTCCTATTTTTTATGCTATATTTCGGCATATGTAAAGGTGTTGGCTTTGCACTTTTGTCACAAAAAATATAAGTATAATATACTGGATTGTAGAGGACTAGGGAAGCCCGCAGCAGTGAGAAGCTTGATATATCTTATTAGAATGGAGTCCCCTATAATTATTTTTTTGTCAGAGACAAAGATGTTTGTTCGAGAGATGAGACTAATAAAAGAGCGTCGTGGCTTTCGATTCGGCATAGATGTAAATGTAAATAACAAGTTGAGGTTTACTGGAATATATGGATGGCCCGACGAATGGAACACTTAAACCTTATGTATGACTTGCCTTGGCTAGTTGGAGGAGATTTCAACGAAATAATGTTCCCCTTTGAAAAGTTAGGTGGTCCTTTAAAACCAGATAGTCGACTAAAAGACTTTAGGCGAGCATTGTCACACTGTGGATTAGAAGATTTGAGCTACAAGGGGTACCATATTACTTAGACCAACGGGCAAAGCGATTTTAGGGAATATTCAAGAAAGCTAAACAGGTACATTGGGACAGTAAGATGGCAAGAATGTTTCAAAG
Organism: Croton setiger; assembly: GCA_948099555.1. Taxonomy (NCBI): domain Eukaryota; kingdom Viridiplantae; phylum Streptophyta; class Magnoliopsida; order Malpighiales; family Euphorbiaceae; genus Croton; species Croton setiger. Next base: position 44,826 of record CANUEY010069257.1, on the reverse strand, counting down.
ATTATATGTTTCAGATCATGCCCCAATCTTACTCAAATGGGAAAAGGAGAGAGTCTAAAGACCTTTTAGGTCTGAAAGAATGTAGTTAAAAGAGCAGAGCTACAATAAATTAATTAAGCAGATTAAGGGTTTGAAGACAATGAACAGCGGGGTGAAATATGGGAAGCAAAACTTAAAAATTGCAAAATTCAATTTGGTCATGTGCCAAAGGAAGTAGATGATCTGTGGGCAGGATTGAAACTTCTTCAAGAGAAGCAGTAAACATAACTCATAATCCGTAGGCAAAAGGAAGTAGAATCTAAATTGGATTTGATTTTGAACTAGGAAGAGGTTATGTGGGCATAACAGTTAAAATTTCATTGGCTAAAAGAGGGAGACAAGAATACAGATTTTTTCCATTCCAAAAAGAACTATATAGAGAAGATAAAAGATGAAGTTGGGGCTTGATATGAGGAGGAAGAAGACATTGAAAGAGTTATTTTGGGTTATTTCAAGGCTATATTCACTTCATCCGAGTCATTAATTTCTGCTCAAGTATTAGATGTAGTAGAGCATAAGATAACAACAGACATGAATAATCTACTACTTGAGCCTTATACCAAAGATGAAATCAGGTATAAGCTTTCTTGGTTATTTTGAAATATCCGAGCTCCTTTTGGTTATCGGAATTCAACTTTCCGAAGGAAGTTATTTTTCTAGGAAACTAGGTTTTTGGCAAAATAAAGATAAGAAAGTTGAATGAATTATCGTGTTTGGGTAGAAATAAAAATTTTCTAGGAATATGTAGAATTAAAATAAAAAATTTATTTTAATACATTATTCAAAAATTCAACAATTCTATGGTTTGAGATATTTTTCAACATGGAAAAATAGCTATCGGATGACATGATTAGAAATTCAACTTTTTAAAGAAAGTTGAACCATAAATTGAAATAATCACAAATATTCAATTTTTTCATTCATTTTTATGTAACAAACCTTGAACCAAATAGTAACCCTCCTAAAAGACAATGCTTAGAAAACAAAAAACTACCTCGAATCTCATACAACACAGTTTCATTGTGTAAGAAAAATAATAATAATTCCAATTTTACAACACAATTTCGTTTTGTAGAGAACAAAATAAAATTTTAATCTCACACAATACAATTCCATCGTGCAGAGAACAAAAAATTTCCAATATCACACAACACAATTCCAAACAATTCAGAAAACCACACAAATGACAAATGTCCGATTGATTTCAAGAATTGCAATCTTTTTTAAGCATTTCGGAAGTATCAAGAATCAGAAAATATGAGTTTATACACCTCAAGTCAGTTTAAGGGGATGATAACAATAATGATATTTTTGAGATAGGATGATAAGGGTCAAATTGGAGTGACAATAATTAGTTTTTGGTTATTTATTAAATTGGTTTAGTCTAGGTTTAATGGTTTATATAAAGCTATGTTTTTGTGGCCAAGTTGATTAATTTCAATAAATGAGAAAACGTCATCTTCTTGCATATTTTAGCTTCTAAATTTATGAGCAGTAGGTGGATGATTTTGATACGTTTTGTGAGAGCATAATTTTTCCACAAGTTATTGCACCAAAATTTAAAACTGAGACACCAAATTTGCAAAGAAAGAAAATAAGCTACTCCAATACAACTTTTCTAAAACTTATTACACTAACTCTTTTCACAATGCTTTTACCAAAGTTTTTATTTTTTTAAAATACTTATTTTTGTTTCTTATTATTATTTTTATTTCTACAAAAATATAAATTTAAGAAATTTATTATCAATAGAGTATGGTTTAAATTAAAAGTAAAAAATTGTTAATGTAAATTAAAATGTATTTTTCTTAAAAAAAATTTAAATTTGTTTTTTTCTAAAAAACATAATTTAAATATGTTGTTATCAGTTAGTATGAAAATATTATGATATGGAAAACTTGTTGTCATTTAATTAAAATTCAAATATAGATAGAATAGGATAGTTTGTCAAATAATTTTATGATAAATTTACAGATTTATTTATTTAACTTTAAATTTTGATAGGCTTTATTTGTATTTAAATTATAAAATTTAAATTTTTGTATAATCACAAAAATATTTATTCTTAGTAGAAAATAATTTAAATTACTAGGCTAGTCACTCTTTTATTTATTTGGTTGGTTTTGAAGACATATTGATGCAAGTTACATCATTGGCTTCAAATGGAAGGAAGCAAAAAAGAAAGAAATAAAAAGAAAAAAAAATTAGGATTGCTAATTCAGATTTAAGTTTGAAGCAAGAAAGCTAATTATAAAAGTCTTACCTACTTAATTATTTATAAGTAGTACAATAAGATTCAAGTAATTGGCTTTAAAGAGAGAAAGAGGAAAAACACTAATTTAGATAGATGCAGTGGTGGAATATAAATTCAAATGGGTATCTTTTGTTTTTCTAAAATTTTTGACTTCATAACACATGGCGCTATCTTTAGATACATAGTACAATTCTTAATATTACTTTTAGGAAAGAAACCAAACCATTCCGTCAATTCAATTTCATATAATTAATTAAGATAAATATAAGGGATTAATGTTATAATTCTAATTCATAATTTGTTTAAAATTGCTATCCAATCATAACCGTTATTTAGTTACAATTTGATAAGTTAAATAAAAAAAATTTGAGTTATCTAATAAAGATAATTTAAAAGAATTAATTTGTTTTTAATAGCAACAAATTTCCGCCTGAAATAAGTGATTGACTTCCTAAAGATAGGAAATAAGTGAAGAAGAGAAAGGACAAAAGAGTTTGTTGTGCCAAATTGATTCCTGTTAGCTATTTAGGTGAAGACTTTGTGTCCATACAGAGAAGCTTCTTTTCTAAATATCCCAAAATCTAATTTATTACTACAACTACTATTTTAACGTTGTATTTTGTTTCTTAATTACGCCTCCTGCATGCATGCATTTTTTATTGCCCCTCTTTTTTTTTTTTTAATTTTCACTGTATCACTTTCCCTTCCGCTATGCCAACAGTAATTTTTAATGTTTTTGATTAATAATAATGTCAAAAATTATCGTTTTAATAATGTTTTATCAAAAACTAATTTTTTTTTTTTTTTTTATTAACAAATGTCAAATGCGGCCTTTATATATAAGTAGTTGGAAGGAATTTGATTAAGATGTAAATTTGAAAGCGGACATAGAGGAGCATCTTGTTAATCCAATCTAACAACTAAAATTTCACTGCTTTATACATATTCATTGCCACCAAAAAAGCAGTTGTATCTTCCATTATTGAATCATCATCATTAATTATGCTTACGAGTTTCATTTGAAATGGAAAACTACTATACACCCACTTCTTAATTATCACATTATTCATAAAATTACATTTACTTTAGCTTCATTAATTTTGGAGGTTAAGGTAACTCTCTTCCTCACTTTTATATATTGACAACATCCACTTCTTTAAGTTAGTTACTTCAATTTCAATAAATCTCTATCTAAAATCATTTGAGTACACTTAAAAAAATTATTAATTAAATATATTCAAAGAAAAACGGACTTTTATTTTGAAGAGTAATAATCTCAAATTTTTATTCATAAAGATAACTCCGTCAAATTCTAAGGAATAAAGTTCCAAATTATTAAAGCGAGTAAGAGATAAACTCTATTTGCCTATGTATCCCACCCAAAAAGGCACATTAGATAGATCTAATTACAAGAATTTACAATCATTAAAAATAATCCTAACTTCAGACCTTAAGAGAGCATAAAAGCAAAATATAAAACTAGAGAGTTTGTAACGTCCTGATTCTTCTTATAATTTATATTTTAAAAGAAAAAGTAGATGTATCGTAAAAAGAAGATAAACAAGAAAGTAAACAAATTATAAACAAACTGTAAACAAATTATTACTAATGTGACGTTAATGCGATTTATGACAGCTTGTAAATATAAAAACTAATAAACTCTCATGATTTATTGAAAAATATAAGAAAATTGAATACTTGATTGGAAAATTAAAAGGGTGATTGAGTTCGTAAATCGAATTAATACAAAGGAAAAATTAACTAATGGCAAAATAGGCACCAGAAACAATCAACTTACAGCCATCATTTGATCTCCTCACCACAAACTAAGGGTACCAATCAACTAGTCGCGATTCCATGAACAAGATAGGCACCAGAAACAATCGATTTGGTAGTTGGAAGGTTAAATTCTGACCAAATTAAGTAAGTGGGTCAAGGTTTGGCTCGACTTTATAGCTTTCCCAGGTTGTAACTCTTGAAGGGCATTTTTACAACATATTAGACTTTAAATTAAAACATGTTTTGAAGAAGAAAATTAATAAGAGTTGGATATAAACTATTTCTAAACGATTGCAAAGTATTCCTCCAAAATTGGCAAATAATAAGTTTGCATTCATAGCATATAAATGTTGCATTTTATACTCTAATTACTGCAATCAGATTAGAAAGATAAATAAAAGTAACACCAAAATTAATCATCAGCTACTTCAATGCAAATGATCCATCCTATACATAAAACCAGTAATTAGTCGAACTATGACAAAACAATCAAGCAGTAATATTCAAGCTAAATGTCTAAGAAAAATGTTTAAGGTTTACTTTAAAATCCGAATCTTAGGAGACTTTTTGTCCATCATTTTCTAAATTTTGTTCTCTAAAGGCAAGGGAATATCTCTCTTCCTTCATTTATTAACAACACTGGAAACCTTTTTGCCATTTCACCCCTACATAAATTCTACTCAATTCAAGGATTCCAACTTACAATCTTTAGGGATGCTTGATTTCAAGGAGTATGTTTCTCCAATTGTTATTGTATCCTACATACTCCACCATTGCTGAAACAATAACTTTCTTCCTATCAATTAATATATTGCAACCCCAGAAGATATATCAATAAATTTTTGTGCAGTAATTGATACCCAGTAAAGTTTCAGTTCATTTCAACAAAATGATATATGGGAATCGTTGAAGGGGAAGGGAAGAGCAGGAAGAAGATCTTGATTTTGAATCTTTTGAAATTTACTTTTCTGCCTTTCTGAATAAACGATAGTTGCAAGTTTAGTTTGGGTAGAAATGAAACTCTGTTTTTGAGTTTGCGTAATTTCATTTTCTTCCATAGATTTTCAAGACCGCAATTATCAGTTTATATATGCATAAAACACAAAACAAGCTAAATCACAGTATTTTTGATTTGGTTCTGCTGGTTTTGGTCTGGTTTGTCGATTTCCGTCAAAATTCTGCTGACCCCTAGTTTAAAGTTTCTGCAGCAAATCCTTATCAAAATACGAAACTGACTACTGAGTAGAATTATTATCACGGTTTGTTAAAAAAAAGAATGGTCACGGATCATGTATGTAATAAATACAGAAGTCGTTCTACTCCTTATATGAAGGCACTGTGGACCCAAAATGCCATGCAAAACGACATTGAAGATTACATAAGATGACATCTTCTGCTTTGATTCAAGTGGAGAAATAAAACCTCCCTCCGGATCAGATTACGAATATTTCGATGTGAGTGAGTGAGTGGCTCATCGATTTCCACGACAGCTATATTACCAATTTTAACTCAACCCAGCTTAATTTCAAGTGTTGCAGGAACTTGGAAGTTGAAAACCCTTCTTAAACCCGTCGTCGCCCTTTTATCGCTCACCCGTGATCCCTTTTTCTGCTGTTTCTTCAATGGCTTCTTCCATATCTAGAGTTGCAATTAAAGATTGCAACTTTCATGCTCGTGATGCTATTTACCGACCAAACTCTTGTTTCCTTTCCAGTCGACTACGATCTCATTTGGGTATGTTTGGTTTCCACTTGATTACCTCTGTTTGCTTTCTGGAATTTTTTATTTTGCCTTATTGTAACAGATTGTATATCATTTTCTAATGCAATTTTCATTTGTTCCTAGATTTTTTTTTCCCTGTGCTTGTTGTGTTTTAGCTGCTTATATTTTCTAAATATGCTTTTGAAAAATATTTAATGGTATAAGACCTGAGAATTGGGATTTCTGCCCCTGAAAATGGAAGAACTTGTGCAAGCCACTGTCAGATGCCAAGGCCTGTTTTTGCTGTTGCAGCCCGTTCCAGAGTCTTTACAACTTCGAGGTAATCTTTTTAACTTGATTTTCCTGTGTTCAATTTTATTATCATGATGATATGATCATTTTATTGAGTTCTTCAAACGTTAATTTAGCCATCATTTGCTCGGATTCTTTTCTTTTGATCCATTTTCACATCAAGGTTCATAAATTCATATGTTAAAAGTTCATTCTTGCACCAATAAAAGTTCCTTTTGCTATTATTTTAATTCTATCCATTTCTGCCCCACCTATTCGCTCCATTTGAGACTGCTTTGTACTTTCAGGAACTTACAAATTTTGTGCAAGGCTGCCACAAATGTTTCTGGTGATGTTCCCAGTAGCACTCCTAGTGGATTGACCACATATGAAAAGATAATTGAAACTCTTACAACTCTTTTCCCTGTGTGGGTATGTTTCATTTGTACATTGCGCGTTTGATTAGATACTAGAAACTCCTTGACTGCACTTGATAGCAAAACTCAATTTTTCATGTGATATGTTTATTCCTGAATGTTGCTTCTCCTTACTAATAAAATGTTTAAAACGTTTACCGGTGAAGACAGGTTATATTGGGCACTTGTGTTGGCATCTATAAGCCTGCTGCGGTAATATTTGAGCATTTGTAATGCTAACATTGATGTTATGCTTATGAAAATGATATTTTTTGCTTAACCAACTGTTGGTGCCTTTCTAAAGGTTACATGGTTGGAGACAGATCTCTTCACCCTTGGTTTGGGTTTCCTCATGCTTTCAATGGGATTGACTTTGACATTCGAAGACTTTAGACGATGCTTAAGAAATCCATGGACTGTAAGAACTATCATTCATCTTTTGTACCAATGTTAATAAAACAGTTAATCATTCAATGTAAGTCTCTTTCATTTTCATTTCCTGTTACATTATATGTTCATTTCTTACAGGTGGGTGTTGGATTTCTTGCTCAGTACTTGATCAAACCATTGTTAGGCTTTACTATTGCAATGGTATTTGTCCAAAACTTTTTAGCATAAGGTGTCATTTTCTCCATTGACTTTGTTCCTATGTCTTTACATACTGATATATTCTAGATTAACAAACAAGAAGTTGATTAATGATATCAATGACACCATGATATACGTTCTTTATCTCGTCCTTGAATACTGGAGAAAGTAGTAACTAACATGATTCTAATCGTTTTTAAAACTGGTACTAAATGGACCATCATATTTGTGTGGTCTTCTCTTATGAAGTTGTACAAATGAACAACTTTTCCTCACTCTTCTGCATAAGGATGAACTTCATTAAAATTACCATCGCTAACCACATTTTTCCTGATTTTTCAGTGTCTTAAACTGTCTGCACCTCTTGCTACTGGTCTTATTTTGGTCTCCTGTTGTCCTGGAGGTCAGGCATCTAATGTTGCAACCTATATATCAAAAGGAAATGTAGCTCTTTCAGTCCTCATGACAACGTAAGAGCAATTTTCATATTCTGTGATTCAAATATGAACAGGACTTGTGTGATTTTACATGAAACTGAAAATGCACTTCATATTTGAGACCAATTTTCCCCTCTGGAGCAAGTGTTTGCAGTCCTTAATTCAGAAGAACTGTTTGTGAAAATCTACATCTATTATTAGTATCTGTAAACTTTGAACTTTCATCCTAGACCTGTTTACTAATTTTGTTTGAAATTTCTGCAGGTGTTCAACCATTGGAGCTATCATCATGACGCCTCTCCTCACTAAGCTTCTTGCTGGTCAACTGGTTCCTGTTGATGCTGCAGTATGTTAGACTTTGATGATTACTTCCCTAAACACTTTGCTTCAGTTTTTGCAAGATGAAATGTTTGATTGGAGGCAAAATACTAAACTATTGACATTTCAGTTGTCTTGATGATTCGTTGCACAGATGGTACTGTCCATGTCAAGAGTAACTAAAATGCAAAGTGGTTCCCGGCTCATGAAAATATTGATATGTTGGGTTTGGTAGATACCCTGGCAGAAGGAATTAATGCATGTATGGCATGGCAGTTAAAGAAATGAGTTTCCCATTCTAAAATCTGGAAATTGTCGATACCCATTTCATTAGCAGTCATTGTTATGACAACAGTATGCTGAAGTGTTCACATTTAAATGATTAAAAATGAGAATCAAAATATTAGAACTATGATGGTGAAATGTGCTGGAAGTTCTGTAGTTAAGGAAGAGTAGATTTTTTTTTTTCTTTTTTGGCATTACAAATACAATAATTTCTGATATTTGATCTCAATTGACTTTTCTTTTTCTTTGTTTTCAGGGACTGGCTATTAGCACTTTTCAGGTTGTTTTAGTACCAACTATTATTGGAGGTAATAGACGGTGTTAAAAGAATCTATGTGTTTATGTTGGCTGCACTGAATTTTGGCATATCTCTAATAACTTTTGTAGCATGCAGATTTTATCATCTACAACTAACTCAACCTTGCTTTTATGTCAGTGCTATCAAATGAATTCTTCCCCAAATTCACATCAAAAATAATCACAGTAACTCCTTTGATTGGAGTTATTCTCACGACCCTGCTCTGTGCAAGTCCTGTAAGTTTCAGACATGCCTGCTCAAGTACCCATATTCTTTTGGCGTAGTTGCTTCAGTAATCCTTATTACTCGATCATTTTTATCTTTTCTAAGATTGGACAAGTATCTGAGGCGTTGAAAACCCAAGGAGCACAACTGATAATTCCAGTGGCTGTCCTACATGCTGCTGCATTTGCCCTTGGGTATTGGGTGTCAAAAATATCATTTGGTGAATCCACATCTCGTACTATATCCATAGAATGTGGAATGCAGGTAAATATAAATTGCGATGATGTATTAAGTCAAGTATTTTGCATGATGGAAACATCCGAACAGCATAATAGTGTACTGCTTGCAGATATGTGTTGCTCATTCAGGTGCATTGACATGATGATTTTGTAATCTTGTTTATGCATCTGAAGTTACTATATGTGGAGCATGAAAGTAATAAATATAATCCAATTTCCTTGATTTAGTTGTGCTTGGACAATTTAGAGAATGGAATGAAGATTTCTTTACTTTTGTTTATCTGGATGAACTCTGATGAACTCCTTGATTTAGTTGTGCTTGCACTCTTAGCTTATAGTAACTTGTAGCTGTGTTAATCTGCAGAGTTCTGCACTTGGATTTTTACTTGCACAGAAACATTTCACGAATCCTCTCGTGGCAGTGCCTTCAGCTGTTAGCGTTGTGTGCATGGCGGTAAGTATATTATGTGTTTATTATGAGTAGCAATGGTAGAAGCACTTGCTTCCATTTTCTTATTGGGTCTGTTGTTGGTGTTGCAGCTTGGTGGGAGTGGTCTTGCAGTGGTTTGGAGGAATAGGCCAATTCCTGTTGATGACAAAGATGACTTCAAGGAATGATATAATGATTTTACTTTTTTTCTGGTTTAGCTCTATTACACGTGCTTTGACTTCAAGTTTAGGTAGGTGGTCATAATTCATAAGCCTTAAAAAGGAGAATACTCGTGTAAATGGAATTTTCTTGTTTTACAATAAGAGCTGGTTCAAATTTTTGATGGCCAACTTATCCATCCATCCATCAAATTTCTAATTTAATATTCAATTTTGGCTTGAATGACTAAACTGCCTGCATTAAAAAATTAAGTAAAGCACAGAATTCCAAGTCAATATACATATTTTAAAATATTTTTCCCTACAATTTGCCTCTTGAACTTGGACAAATTTGCTTAATTAGGCTATTAGGTAATATGAATGGAATAACATAACTTCGTTTTGGTATTTTCAATAGTACTTAGTGGTTGGAATAGTGGGCATGCTTGGGGTTCAAAATATGATAAACTTTATTAAAGTAATTTTTAAAATTCTTAAAGTAGTTTTTTTAGTGTTCTGAGTTTGGGTTTATTAGAAAACATGTACATGACACAGTTAATTGCCATTTTCATGGTGAATATTATTGCAATGGTAATGCGTAAATTTGCATTGAAAATATTGTTGCTAATTTGATGGAGTTGCAGAAGTGTGTGGTGTAATAAAATAATTGTTACTATGCATTAAAAAAGGTCTCATATTATTATGTTGAAAAATATAATTAACGAGAGAGAAACATTTTTCTCAAAGGGAAAATAAACAAAAAATAAAAACACGCGCAACGCACAGAAGGAACTTCGAATATAAACATTTTTCTTGCGTACTAAGATTATCATATCATTATCATCATCTTAGATTGCAAGTGGATGAGAGAGTTGGTTTCTCAATTCTCACTCATTTTTCAAAAATTTTACTACTTGTTCCCTTTTTTACTCTTTTCAATATTCGATGGACGTGTCTTAAAGAATCCGGCTCAACCCTCCTCCTCACCTGCTTGTTGCTTCCACTGTTTCTACGCGTCTCTACCTTTTCTGTATTTACTAATTCTTCCAACACCCATTACCGTTTAACCATGTCTCAGGGTCAGAACAACTGGGAAGCTGATAAAATGTAAGAATTCACTCTAATTTTTAGTTCTTTTGCTTCTTTACGTCTTTTGTTTCGTGGGTTTTGAATATTTCTAGCTCTACTACTCTGGGGTTTCTATTAATGGGTGTTTAGGTTTAGGGTTTGAGTTTTTACTGTTCTTCTTTAATGGGCATTTATTTTTTTCATGATTTGATAATATGGGCGTGTGTATTTTTCCTTTGTCTGGTCCATTTCGAGATTATTATGAGTTAATCTTTTATTTATTTGTTTGTGTGGATTAATGTCCCATTTATTTCGGGCCTTTCGTTTGCTCGGTATTTCCCTAATATTGAATTCTATTTGATTTGTTTTTACGTGGAGTTCTGGGTAGGGTTTCGATTGCTACTGTGATCTTTTGGAATCGTATGAAAAGGCATGAACTTCACTCTTTGGGGTTGTTACCGCATTTCACATTTCAATTTGTTGCGTCACCCCATGGAGTTTTGATTTTTCCCTATGATACTAGATTTAGTGCTAGTTTGTTCCCAAGTCTGAGTGTTGTTTTTAATCCATGGAAGATATTTTTAAGTCAAGTCTTGTGTTTTAAATTTTGCTTTGTTTGTTTTGGAAATAAAAAGCTTCTTTTTTTTTTTTTCATGATCGGCAGTTTTACACAAGAGTTCGATTTAAATTGGGCTCAGAAAAGTTTGTTCACAAACAAAATGGCTTACTTGACTGTTAATTTGATGGAAATTGGGGATTAATTTACACTTTATATAGTCTTGAATTTTTATTTTAGAAGATGAAACCTCTTACTATTTGAAGCTTCACAGTTGTGCTAAATTCAGTGGGATGGGCAGTTCTCTTTTGTCAGAAGGTTTAAACAGAAGCAATCAAACTTTAGAAACAATAACTTTTATTCAATCCACCTGTCAATATTTCCTTTGCTGTTATGACTTTTTGGTATTAGTTTGTTACAGTTTATCATTTTATATTCTGGTCTAATTTATCCTTTGTAGAGTCCTAATATTTACTGTTGTTATGACTTTTTGGTATCAGTTTTTACAGTTTGTCATTTTATATTCTGGTCTAATTTATCCTTTATAGAGTCCTAATATTTACTGATTTATGAATTTTGTATTTCTTGGTGCAAAGGTTGGATGTTTACATATATGATTACCTTTTGAAGAGAAAACTGCATGCTTCTGCTAAGGCATTTCAGGCTGAAGGCAAAGTTTCAACAGATCCTGTTGGTATGACTGTGATAGAAAGAGGGATTGAGAAATCAATGGCAAAAATTGACATCTAATTGTGCTTCTTCATTCTTTCTTACTCTACTTATGTTGGCTGGTTTGTTTGCTTGTTTCTTTTCCAGCCATTGATGCACCTGGTGGTTTTCTTTTTGAATGGTGGTCTGTCTTTTGGGACATTTTTATTGCCAGGACAAATGAGAAGCACTCAGAAGCTGCTGCATCTTACATTGAGGTCAGTTCCAGGTTTTTCTTTTTTCACTATTTGCTGAATTCATTAACTGTTTTTACTGTAACTCTCAATATTCCTTGTTTTGGTGGCTTGATTTCTCCCTCTTCCTGAATATGTGTCCCCGCATCATTTTGCCTTCTGCATTGCATAGTGTATGCAAGCAGTCAAGGAAAATAAAATTGCATTATAGTTAGCTGATTGTTAATAAATGCCTGTAATTCTAATAGACATTTTTGCTATTTTCTCTTTGATATGTTAGCTCCTTCCCACCCTGGGTTTTCTGTTAGTTTTCTCCTCTTGTTGTGTTTTCATTTTTTTTTTTTGTTTTGCTGTAAAATTTATGTTGCTAAAGAATAATTATTCTTATTCTAAGATTATTTTTTTCATAGTTTTCTTTTCAATAGTTTGTCCCCATTTTTTGCATGGAAATAAGTACCTTTATTGTAATGGTGAAATAGAGGAAACATATTTCATTGCAAATTTCTTTTTTCATCCATTGTTATGTAATTGCTATTTTGGAAGTGTACATGAAAAGCTAACGACTAAAGGTATGCATGACAGACTCAAATGGTCAAGGCACGGGAGTTGCAGCAGCAACAACAACCAAAACCTCAGCAACATCAGCAGATGCAAATGCAGCAGCTGTTATTACAGAGACATGCTCAGCAGCAGCAGCAACAGCAGCAGCAGCAGCAGCAACAACAACAACAACAACAACAGCAACAGCAGCAGCAACAACAACAGCAACAACAACAACGAAGAGATGGGAACCAGCATGCCAATGGAACGACTAATCCACTTTCTGCTAATGATGTAACTAGACATAACCCTGCAACTGCAAATGCTTTGGCGACAAAAATGTATGAAGATAGACTAAAACATCCACTTCAGAGAGATTCTCTGGATGATGCGGCTATGAAGGTGCTCACTTTTGTTAGAGATCGCAGACTGATTTCTTTTTTGATTGTCTATTGTCAAAATCCTAAAGTTATTCTATCATGCAGCAAAGGTTAGGTGATAATATGGGTCAGCTTCTGGATCCCAATCATGTGTTATTGAAAGCAGCAGCATTGGGTGGCCAGCCTCCAGGGTATATTTCCAGTTCATATTTCTTTTATTGAGATGATGTTTGAGTATTCTTCCATCTTTGAGCTGTCAATTCGGTGGTGGCTGTGGCTGAGTCTTTTTTTCTAAATTCTTTTTTTTTTTTTTTTTTGAGTAGACAAACACTGCATGGTACAGCTGGAGGTTCAGGAAATTTACAGCAGGCTCAAAACCGGAATCAGCAACTTCCGGTGTCAACCCAGGTAAACTCATGTTCTGTTTTTTGTGTATAACCTATGGTAAGTCCCATACTTGTTATTTATACTGCAGTATTATTTTGCTCTAACAGGATATAAAGAGTGAGATTAATGCAATGATAAGCCCAAGGAGTGTTGGTACTGAAGGATCTTTGATTGGGGTTCAAGGTATTTGATTTTTTTTTTTTTATTTGGAACAATAATTTGTTCATCTATTTTTCGCATGATTCTAATTTGCAAATGTCAAAAACTTGAGAATAACAAATTTACTTAATCGGTGCATGCCTATCATATAAATGATTAACTATTGGTGGTGTTTCATTTGAGCCAATTTTTGATGATTGATTCCCTTCAGAACTTTATATGTTGCCTTGTACTTAAAGTTGAATGTATGGATTTTTAACTAGTATTGTAATTTCAACTCTGTATAGGTTGGAATTTGCCTGTATGTTTATGTGGTCGAAAAACTGCTAATTAATCAGGATTCTTTTGATTTGATACTTGGGTTGTAAATCTTGAAAAGCAAGGTTTAACTGGTTCTTTAGCTTGATTTAAAACATATACTTAAGGTCATGAAAATGTGGCTTTCATCATCAGCAATAGTCTAGTAGAAGAATATACACCAATTGTGAAAGTCCGTAAGAATATTAAATATGTGCTTAGTCTTTGACTCTTTGTTTATTATGTTGAGTTTTATAAAATCTAATGGGAAGCTTTGATTTGTCATATGGTGAAATTAGAGAGTATATCTCGAGCTATATGCTCTGTGATTTTAGGTTTGTTTTTGTGATTGATATGCTTTGATTACATTCATTATTTTAAATCACTTGTTATTCATCCCCAGATATCTTGTAGAGGCGTGTCACGTGTGGTTATAAATAAGTTATTTCACTTTTAGCAGTTGTTTGGATCTAACGTATAATCCATGCGCACTCAGGACCGAGCCGAGGGGGAAGCAACTTGACTTTGAAAGGATGGCCTCTAACTGTAAGTTTTCTATCTCACACTTTAATATAACTCTCCGTATTGTATAGCTTAACAGACCTAAAATTTCCAGAGCAAATTTCATGAACTTTTGTATGAAAGACTACAAAATCTTATGCTAGTTAATGCTTCGAATTCAATCTACAACTTAGAATAAACCAGCCAATCCTGATCACTTTCTTAGGGAGTGGATCAACTTGGGCTTCTTCAGCATCAAAGGCTGATGCAATCCCCTCAGCCACTGAGTAAACTTCAGTTACAACAACAGTTAATCCTGCAAGCGCATCAAAACATGGCATCTCAATCTGCCAATGATTTAGAACATAGGAAACTAAGAATGCTTCTCAATAACCAGAATATGGGTCTTGGGAAGGAGGGACACTTCAATCCAGGTGATGTGCTTGGTAACTTTGGGTCACCAATGCCAGTCAATAGTCCTATGTTGTCCCGTGGAGAGACAGATCTTTTAATGAAGGTATTCTTTTTTTTACCCTGAGCTTAGTGTGATAGCTGTTAGCAGTTATTTGTATTTCCATCATAATATCTGGCCGCTTGGCTTCTTGTTAGAATTGGTTTAAGATAGTTACATGTTCAGTTACAGCAGCAACAATTGCAAAACAATCAGCTGCAGCAGCAGTATTCACAGCATCCTCTTGTGAGTCAGCAGTCCCATAATTCAAGCCAGCACCTCCAACAGCAAGACAAAGTAATTGGATCTAGTAGCATGACAGGGGATGGTAGCTTGTCAAACACTTTTCAAGGAAATGACCAGGTATGCTCTATAGCTTCTAGTTTTCGAAATTATATTGAGTAGACAATACTAAGAGATTTAGCATTCTCCAATTCTTGGTATCACAATACTCTATCCTGCCTAGTGTTTTGAACTTGTCTGTCAACCTTTTATTCTCAAATCCAATTTTATATGTTGTGATGTTACATAGTGAAAATTTTTATTTCCTGTTATCTGCATCTACTATGTAACATTGGGGATTATAAAGGCTATTCTTAAATTTTTAGGCTACTATCCTACATTCTCTTTTCAGTTCTGTCTCCCCTTTTTTTGCTTTGAAGTTATTTTCGCCTCTAATTATTTATTTTGCCAAATAGACTTGGAAAAATTGGTTCTCTTTTCCCTGTTTAATTAGATAAATGATTATTAGAATTATTTCTAAGTACTTCCCATTTTTTGAAATATTTAAGACATGAAGATGTTATGCATGTTTTCTTCATTTCATATCTATGTTGCTTCTGGCTGAGTGAAATATATATAGTAAAAATTAAAAATTTCTATTTCTTGGACAGTTGCTATAGTTTGTTATTTGGGAGGAGCCAGATTGAGGGTTGGGTTTGCTGATTTTAATTTTACATAACATTATATATTAGAATATATGGGAAAAGTTTCTTGCTTGGTGGGGCTGGGGCAAATTCCTGGCTGTGTCTCTTGTCTCTGCAGAACCTTATTGTTGTAGATTTACCTTCTAAATTGATTAGTATTTCAATTCGTACATTATAATGGTTTCTGGCTAAAATTCTTCTTTTAAATAAGGCTTCAAAAGGTCAAATTGGGCGAAAGAGAAAGCAGCCTGGGTCATCCTCTGGCCCTGCCAATAGCACAGGCACAGCTAACACTACTGGACCATCCCCAAGTTCTCCATCAACACCTTCCACTCACACACCTGGGGATGCTGTTTCTGTACCCACTTTGTCACACAATGGTGGTGGTTCCAAGTCATTGCTTATGTTTGGTTCTGATGGATTGGGCTCCCTTGCGTCAGCTTCAAATGAACTGGTAGGTGATTATCTTTGTGCTAATTTCTTTTCCATTGATCTCAACTGATGCTCTTTTTCCATCTTACTTTGATTTCTAATAATTTTAAGCCTTTTGGCTTGCTTGGCTTGAAATTGGAAACATGTTTGAACTATAACAAAAAATATAAGAGGGTGGAGGATAGACTACAATTTTCTCAAAACATTTCTGCTTAAATGTTGTAAAAGCAGAAAATTTTCTCCAAAATGCTACAATCTTATTTACTCTTTGATTCCTTAGATTATGTCAAGTCAGATGCCAATCCTATTTATGTGAATATTTGGCCATTTTAGTCCTAGAAATGTATTTAATCAAGTTTTTGACTCCAATCGAAGTGATTTAGTCACCGATTTAAAATAGTTATAATGTGCTAACTTCATGATCTCAGTTCTATTCTTTTCTTATGGGTTACTATCATATTACAACAAGTGAATGGATAAATGTAGGGATGAGGAGGGACCCACCTTCTGTGAATTGTATGTAATTACGACATTTGATGTTCTTAATGGAAGGGAGTTTTTGGTAAATTGGATTGTTTATGATTTTCCATGATTGGTTTTCATAGTAACTTGGACTTCAGATATGGCTTTATATCTTTTCTCAATTTGGGGGCTGTAAAGGATGTCATATTGAGCTTGTTAAATGCAAGCTTCCATGTTACTTTGCATTTATCAATCTGATCTCCAAAATGAATTTCAACTATCAACTTAAATTTGTAAGAGCCACCTGAAATCATGTTAGTTGTAGGCAGTATATTTTGCAGAGCTCAGATAATCAGATTTTCTATAGGTTTCTATTCCATTCACACAATGTCGAGCATTACTTTTTTATTCCATTATTTGATTATTGCATCCTTTTAAGAGTTATTGAATACACTTGGGAGGAATTGCACTTACTGCAACTTCACTGAATGTTCACTGATCAAGTTAATTTGTTGCAGGCTGATATGGGCCGTTTTGTGGATGACAGAACACTGGAAGACAATGTAGATTCTTTCTTTTCTCATGATGCTGCAGATCTTAGAGATAGAGTTGGTCAGTCTGATGTCAGCAAAGGTACACAGTTGATTCGAATCCTTCTGTGTATCTCATTCACATGATCATGTCCTAGCATATGATAATGGAATGGAAAGGAGATGAATGATTCTGATTCTAATAATCTTAAATAGACCATATATTTAACATCTTAATTCTAATGTAGGCTATGCATTTTCGGAGATACGGCATATTCCAGCCAGCACAAGTAAAATTGAATGTTGTCACTTCTCATCAGATGGAAAATTGCTTGCAACTGGTGGGCATGACAAAAAGGTGAATTCTGACTGTAGTTAAGTTCTGGTAACACATTAGAAACAGTGATGAAGGGTAAATTTCAATTGAATGGTTGGGATAGTCCAAGGCCTGCCCTCTTGTAAGTTGTTACACATTTGAAGCAATGACGAAGGGTTTAATTTCAAGTCAGTTGTTGGGAAGCCTATTGTCTTGTAGCTCTTCACTTTGTGTGTAGGAAAATGAGATTTAGTCCCTTGTCGCTTACGATAGAATCCTAACTAGCCATGCATGCTGTTACTAATACAAGAGCTTCATCAAAACGTTTTCTTTTTCCTTCTTCTTTCTGTTCTACAATTTATTTTTCAGGAATAATAAACGTGTTTGCTTGATTATGTTATGCAGGCAACGCTTTGGTGCACAGAGTCTTTTAGCGCCAAGTCCACCCTTGAAGAACATTCTCAGTGGATCACTGATGTTCGTTTCAGCCCAAGCATTTCAAGGCTTGCCACATCTTCAGCTGACAAAACTGTCAGGGTTTGGGATGCTGATAGTGTTAGTGAACCTCACTTCTCCTTATAAATGTTTGTATATGTTTGTTTGGTAATGAATATGAATTGAACTTTGATATGCTCAATTACTTGGATCCACAATTCCCCATCATTTAGATGCATTATACACCACAGATAGTAATATTTACATGTGGAGCATTTGCAAAAAACGTGCTTGCATTACAGTTGTTAATTATCTGAGACCTTATTGCTCTTAAGGCATCTTATAATTTGTTTTCAACTGCGAATGCTGAAATTTTCCTGAAAAGGAGATTTGGTCACTAATGAAGTTTGTTAACTAACCTATTTATTATGAAGTTGACACAACTTGTGTTCTAAATAGGATGGATCTACTATGGATAATGTTTGAAGCAACCAGTAGAATGATGTGCTGTGAATCTCATTATGTTAGGCTTGCATTTTTTAGAACATATCTGATCTGATGGAGAGAAATTATCTAATTATCTAATCATCTAATTAGTTCAATGGATCATTTCAATTTGCAGCCTGGCTACTCACTCCGCACATTTACGGGACATTCTACAACTGTCATGTCAGTGGATTTCCATCCTAGTAAAGATGACCTTATCTGTTCATGTGATAATAACAGTGAGATTCGCTATTGGAGTATTAAGGATGGTAATTGTGTTGGAGTTTTCAAGGTATTAGTGCAGCTGTTACACATTCAGAAGGAATCTTGTTGAAGCTAATATTTTGACCATTAATTCCACATTTTATTACATTATCACTTGCGGGTGTACCTTTTCAGGGTGGTGCTACTCAGACAAGGTTTCAACCTCATCTTGGAAGGATCCTTGCAGCTGCTGCAGAGAATATAGTATCCATATTAGATGTTGAGACCCAAGTTTGCAGAATGAAGTTGCAGGTCTGTCTTGACTTTTAATATTTGAAAATAAGTCATCTTACTTGGTTGTTTGTATGTAATCATTTGGTAGTTTATTTAGGTTTTCATCGGTCAGATCCATAATTGTAAGGTTCAGGATTTTCAAATATGCCTCCAAAGAGTCGCCTTCCACTTAATTGATCTTATCTCCATTTTGGATCAATAGATACAATAACTTGAAACTTTAACTTCATATTAGGATACTTTAGGCTCCACTTGTTATGCAGAATGGAATCACCAAGTACTGAACTGTATTTTCTTTACGGATTAAAATGAAACGGTTTAACATTTTGAGAGTAATGTAAATTTTTCCAGGGACCAAAACAATTTTTTTAAATTTTTATGGACCAATGTGTGATTTTTAGGGACTAAAATGCAAATTTTTAAGCTTGTCAGGATTAACTTGTAATTTCACTACTTCATACATAGGTACAGGAAGTCCTATCCCATTATCATTCCATATTCCATTTTATTTCATGTACCAAATTATAGCCTCGATATCCTAAGTTAGAAAATGCACGCATGAGTTGCTTGATCTTCAAGTAGTAAAAAATAGAACCAAAGATTGTAAAATATGTTCCCTTGGTTTATTTTTCTTTTTAATTCCAGAAATAATTTTCTAATTTTTGTGGATACAAGTCTTTTATGCATCGTATAGAAATGAGTACCAAGATATAAAAGACGGCCTTTTTTCCTCAGGTGGATGCAATGTAATGGTTGTAATCAGAGGGGCATTCTTATGCAAGTTTAAATATTCACTTACATTTCCAGCCTGGACAATAATGTGCTAAAATATCTTTTTTTTTTTTTTTTTTATGTATTGTTGAATTACTCTATCCTAAGTAAACTTGAAGTTCCACAAACTGTTTCTTTTTCTTCTTACTGGTGGTTTTCCTATTTCGTGGAATTACTATACCTGAGCATCTTTCACCACTTTCTTATTTGTATGTATGTGGAATTTGTCATTGTAGGGACACAAAAACCATATCCATTCCGTATGTTGGGACCCTTCCGGTGAGTATGTGGCATCTGTGAGCGATGACATGGTTAGGGTGTGGACAGTTGGCTCCGGCAGCAAATCAGAATGTATCCATGAGTTGAGCTGTTCTGGCAACAAATATCATACTTGTGTTTTCCATCCCACTTACTCTTCTCTACTAATCATTGGATGTTATGAGGCAAGTCAGAACTGCTTTCTTTCAACATGCATCCATTTCAATTCCTGTCACTAGGTTTCTTATCTTTGACTTGACACAGCATGATGCCCTCTTAGTATGCGTAAATACAGAAATGGGAAAATTTAGTTCAATTAGAATTTGAGCTTTTACAAGTGAAACATGTCTAATAGCATTGGGTGTTGGATTGGAAGTGTCAAGATGTCGGAATGACACTGATTGCTGAATTGATTATGTTTGCAGACGCTGGAGCTATGGAATATGGCTGAAAACGAGACGATGACTCTACCAGCGCATGAAAAAATGGTATCTTCATTGGCAGTGTCAAATGTTACTGGTTTGGTGGCTTCGGCAAGTCATGACAAGTACGTCAAGTTCTGGAAGTGAATAATCTATTATCTGACAAATGCTTTTGCGGCTGTTTGTTAATATTGACTAGTAGTTGCAGCCTGTTTAGTAGAAGGATTTTTCTCCTTTCTGCATTACTACAAGCTAACCCGGATCAAGTTCTGGAAAAACACATTGGTATGTAGAATTTGCAGGGAAACCGACAAGTTTTGTCACTGTAAATGCTACCAACCAATGAATATATAGTACTTTTCTCTCTTCTCTTTTTTTGTTCAGTGCTAAAACTTGCATAAATTTGTTAATTATTGCTAGTTTATTTGTTCATAATTGTGTTGGTTGGATTTTCTCTATCAAAATAACTACATATTTACTTCTCTAATGTCTCATTAGAGCAAAATTGTTTGAGGAAGGGCAGAAACATTTGATTGAGGAAAGACTCAGAACATTTCTGCGCCAAAACAAAAGTCATGTATTTATTATAAGCAGAGCAGTCTTTACTCATTTTAATAAGAGAGCTCTTTCACAATATGATGGGACACAAATGTAAATATTTGTGATTTCAAAGCCCATTTTCAGCATCATATTTTCATCAAATCTAATGCCTTATCAAAATACTTTGCTTTGGCATCAAGATACTCTTTCCAGGACACTGCCTTGTACAGCTTTGGATGATCAGAGTCCACCAACTTCATCAACGGTGATACTTCCACATCCATGGGTGGGCCATAGAAATAAGCGATTGAGATTCGGTCACGTGTCTCGTTCACAGTGGCTTGATGTTTTGGACTTTTGAACCGTCCATTGGATATGATATGCATCAGATCACCAACGTTAACCACGATTGCACCGTCCACTGGATGCACTGGCACCCACTCAAACCCTCCCTCTCCAAGTACTTGGAGACCATTGGCATTGCCTTGTTGCAGTAGAGTGATCAAAGTTGAATCTGTATGAGGAGCCAAGCCCATGGCCCGGCCCGGTTCAGGACATTTTGGGTATGAGTTCATTTGAAGCACAGCCTGTGGCTGATTTGTAGTTCCAGATTTGGGATTGAACCACTTGACATCTTCTTGGTCCAAGCCCAATGACTCGAACATAAGCCCAACTACCCTCTCACTTAACTTTTTCATTTCCTTCTGGTATTCTTCCGTCACATCACTTCATAATAAAATGATAGAATATGTTATTGGACTCGAAATAAAATAAATATTCCTATTGTCTATGTAAAATTCCAAACATATTTAAATAGGGCCAAGTTGGAAAAAATAAGTGCAAATAAAACATATAAAAAATGAATTCCACAAATTTTCTGCAATTTATTTACAAATTGATTTTATCATGTTTACAAAAAAAGAAGAAAAAATTTTAATTTAAGGTTTGATTTATTAAGTTGTTTTTTTTTTTCTAATAAATTAGCTCTAATATCTTATTTAGAGTCAGATTTGGTGGAGTGGTTTGTTGGAGTTGTTATTACTTCTTATTTTACCAGTTAATGAAATTAAATCTCTTTTCTTCAAAAAAGAAAGATAATATTCTGAATTATCAATTTGATGGTTGTATTTCATTTATGTGACAAAAGGGAATTTAAATAATTTTAAAAAAAAAATAAAAACCTTGAAATGAAATGCAGTCTCGAACTCCCAATCACTGCCTTTATAAGATGAATAGTTTATAAATTGGGATCGTAATCATAATCAAAGGCCAATCACAGTCCTTTAAAGCTACGTGAATGACAATGCATGGTGCATGCAAACACACAGACTATACTTCTTACACGACTGAACTCAAGATTCCCTCTCTCTCTATCTCACTCTCTCTTATCATAGATAACAACGACATAATAATTACAGAATTATCCCTTCGTTCACCTCTATGCATCACTGACACGAACCTCCTTGAGATTACGTGTCAGCTTCCAGAAAATTTATCTTACAAATATATAGTATATGATCTTTAGTTCACATGTTAAATTACTACACAATTTTTAATACTAAAATTTAAAAAAAAAAAAAGAACAGAGTTATTTATTTTTTGATTTTCAAAAGAATAGATTTGAAATAGACATAGTAGAAAATGATAATTGATGATGCAACTTACGTACCAGAAGAGGGAATAATCGTCTGGCCAGAGTTGGGTGACATGCTGAGCCGGAGATCCCACAATGGTGAACCCTTCATACCACATTTGTTTGTCAAAGAAAGTGGAGATCCGAGCTAACCCATAGCCACTAATACCGGTGGGTGGTCGGAGAGCGAGGTTTTTACGGTCAGGCGGTAATGCAAAAAATCTTTGAGATTGGTTTATGATTTGTTGCATAAGAGAAGTGGGAATTTGGTGGTTGATTAGCTGAAACATACCCCATTTTTCACTAGCTTCTCTTATAAGGGATGGGGCATTTGGGTCGTCTAGGGCTATTATGGGAATAGATTGTTGGGTGAATGAGTTGTCGGAAGGGACAGTCCATGTGTGAGAGTCGGGTAGTTTGGCTACATTCTTGAAATCTAAAGGGGTCATATGGCTGAGTTTTATAGAGTTGTCTACGAGAGAATTCTTCTTCATTGCTAATAAAGCTTCAGTGGAGAGTAAATGAGTTGTAGTTTTTTGTGTTTGTAGGGTTTGCTTGTGAAGCTCAATTTGAACTTGCAAACCATGTATATATATAAACAAAAGAATTGATCGTCAACTGTGTGTACGAAAACCGAATGAAATTTAAAAAAAAAAAAAAGAAAAATTAGGATATTTTAAAATGAATCAAACCAAATTTTGATAGAGAACGGAAAAAGTTAGTTCAATACTCATTATGGTTAAATTTAATTCACTGACTAATACTATTTGGTAAGTAAATCCATTTTACCATAATTTGTAGATATGGTGGATTTAAACAAGATTTTGTATGTTTAAAATGGTTAATACAGTCAAATCCAGCTGTATTATGGTTAAAAAAAAGAAAGTATTATCTGTCGATCAGAAACTGCCTTGACTCATTTCTTCACTGCCTAGCTAAACTTCAAAAAATTAGTAACATCTCTGCCAAGGAAACGCATAACGCCTTTTGGGTTTTTATCTTTTATTTTTAAACTTTTCCCTTTTGTTTTTTCTTTTGTCTTTTTTTCTTCTTTCAGTTTTCTTTTTTTTTTTTTTTCAATGACATTAGCACCAAGTGCTACTACACCTTATTTTTTTTTTTTTTTTAAAAAAAATTATTTTCTTTTAAAATTAATTGGAAAGAAAAATAAACCAAGAGGCCGGTTTTATACCGGGCGTTAGTCGAAATGTAATTTCGGCTAACGTACCCAACCCCCTTACCCGATCTCTGAAATTTTTAACCAATGCCTTTTTAAAATAAAAACGGAGTCATTTTTTTGAAAATTAAAATTTGGTTTTTCCCGAATTTCGGGTGGCGACTCTCAAACCGTTTTTAAGACCGACTAGTTCGACAAATCCCAAAACTAAAAATGTTTTGGTCATTTGCTTTTGGTAAAAATCCAAAATCCTAAACCGAAAGCTAACCGGAACAACAACAGATAGAAAACCCTAAAATTTTTGAAGCATTTTCTCTCCAACCTTTCCAAAACTGCTTCTGAAAATTCCCCTCACCTTTTTGTAGGCGGAGGCAATCTGCCTCCTTCTTTTTCTTCTTCCGCATGCCTTCCCCTTCCTTTTTTTTTTCATTCCTCTTTCCACCATCCTCGTCGTACACAAAAAATGTTACAACAGAGCCATCCTTCCTCTATCTCTCTCCTTTCTGTTACGCCCACAATTCTAGTTTTCATCCTCCATTTTCCTTTCTACTCTCTTCATCTTTATTCTTTATCCTCATCTTTGTTTCAGTTTTCACTCTCTCTTTCTATTCTGTTTCATTTTCAATTTTGCTTCAATTTTAATTCTATTTCTTTACCTTCTGTTTGTTTGTGTTTCATGTCTTCCTTCTTCTTGTTTTAATCCAAAGCGTCACGTTTTACTTCAAAACGCGACATTTTATTTTATTTTTTTGCCTTCCCACTCATCAAAATGACGATGTTTCTCCTTAAGTGCAGTGTTTTAAGCGACTGAAACTAGAAAGACCAAATTTTGAACCGAACCTATTCTGGTTCGATTTGGTTCCTGAACCCTATTTTATTTTCCTCCCTGCTTTTCAGTTTCTTCTTCTTTTTACTACCTTTTCTTTTCCTTCTTTTTCAATTACACCCATTCCCTTTTCCTTCTTCTTTCAATTTCCCTTTACTTTTAATTCTCTTTAAATTTCTCTTTTTCTTATCAAATTCATTTTTTCTCTATTTCTTCTTTTTTTTTTAAAAATAAATTAAATTCTTTTTTATTATTTTAATAGCATATATTTTTCATTAAATTCAAAATTTAAAAATTAAATAAAAAAGGATGAAAATCAAAACTAATAAAAAAAGATTAAATTAAAATTAAATTCTTTATATATTTATATATATATATATATAAATTGATTTGGAATTCTGGAAAGCTTATCAAGCTTGAGCGTTATCATTGGTCATTTTTGGGGCAAATATCAAGCGTCAACAGCTGCACTACCCAAGGGTGTCGGTTTCACTCCACCGAGGCCTTAACAAATTTTTGAAGGCACCCCTACTTGAGATTCCTATACTCCTCGGTGTTATGCCCTTTATCCTTGTGGAAATGGAAGCATCTTTCTTTATAGTTGATTTTCCTATACAGATTTTCCAAATCCACTTCACTTGCTGATTGTATCCATTATCCATATCAGAATCTCACTCCTTGGAGCATTTAGAAGAGTGTAGAATTCCTCAATCTTGCCCTCATCTTGCTTTCCTCATAATGATTTTGATGTGGCCTGAGTTTGAGATGAATCAGCCTAGGTATTCCTTCTTCAATCATTAAGACTCTCATTTTGCACGAGCTATCTTCCATTGCTTTTTCTATCTTGATGTGTGTTTGGGCTATGAACATCAATTTCGCCATGTCAATCAGGGGAAACTTGATCAGATCTTCAATGAAGCTTATATTCAATGTTCTCTTTTTAATTCCAATTTAAACTATGTCAAAGTTAAGGTTCTCTATGGACATCGCTACGTTATTGAACCCAATGACAAAACTCTGAAGGGTCACCCCATTGTTTTGAACGAGCCTACTGAGTTGGATGCCATGTTTTTTAGTAGTGTTATACATGACAAAAAAAGCCTTGAGCGCTTTGGAAAACTGTGCAAATTGACTAATACTAGTTGATTTTAGTTAGCGGTACCACTTTCTTACTCGACCCTTTAATATACCTGAAAGGACAAACACATTACCTTTTCCAAAGCCCATGAAAGTGCATTAAATCTTTACAAAATAAGATGGACCTTCGAATCAAAATGACCATAATATGTTTTGATGTGAAGCACCTTAAACTTCGAAAGTACCACCACCCTTCACACCTCGAGCACTTAAGGTGAATCCTCAATTTCTATGAGGTCAAACATATTAAAACTAGGTTAAAACTTTTTGAGTGTCGTTTGTACCTTTTTTCAACCTCCGTGGCTTGTCGAAGTATATTTAAGATTCTAAGGTCATCATCTTATTTCCTCTTTAGGCTTGACAAGGGTTGAGATCCCGTTCGTGAGGTGTTATAGCATCAGCCTCACTAGCTAGAAGGCTCTTTTTATCCCCCGTAGCATTTTGAGGTTCCAAACCAGCCATGACAGCTTCTTGGTCACTAACTGGTGTTCCTCCACACGCCTTCGCCATGTCCTCCATGTGTTCTCTATCAATTCCCTAACTTGATTAATCAACAAAATGATAAGGTAGTAAGTCGTGCAACCACTGAACTCATTGCTGGCTCCAATGTGATTTTCGGTTGTGCAATAGACTCCGTAGGTCTGTACATTGAATCGAAGTCATCATCGAATATAAGGGCAAAGTGTTTGCCACAAAACCAGGGGAAAACTCCCTTTAAGAGCTGGAGGTTAAATTTTGTATAAGCCTAATAAGTATGATATAGTGGGTAATAACCCATTGGATAGGAGGCAAAATCAACCATGTTCGACACTAAATGGCCGCTAAAAAAGTTGAGTAGTGTAGAATTTGCATTTGCACACAAACTACCATACTCAACAACCTGAGACATTATGTTTCCCACTATGCTCATTGTGACACTAAGAGTAAATTCTCACAAAGGGAATCTAGGGGGTGGAAGGGCGCTGATGAAATTGGTAGCAAGCTCCCAGCAAGAAAACTAGCATCAATCCTACTAGTGGTTACACCCACAGTGAAGGAGACGACATCAAAACTAGTTGCCATCTTCAACAATGAATTTCGTTTATTCGAAATGAAGAAAAAAGACATAGACTGATCCCCCTCACTCTCGATTTTACTCCTTTCTCATAGACGATGCCAATTGTTGACTAATATGACAACTTTCTTTGATTCTATCTTGGTTGTACCAACAAAAACTTAACACTCCATGCCAAAGTCAGAATGGATTGTATTTCTAGTAAAAGTGATCTATTTAAAATGAATTTCTAGATTAGAAAATGCAACTCCAATCATAAGGTCTCTAATCCCTTAAATAGGTCGTTGAGCATAAACACCTCTAGAATCTTGGCACTTTCCATGTTCTTCGAAATTATGGGAGCAAAATATCAGGCAGCAAATTCGGAGGTAATATTATCTAAATCCTTATAAGATAGAGCAGCTGATGTTCAAAGCACTTAGCTGAGCAGATGAAGTAAACACACCTAAGCTGCAGGTTTACTGAAGCACCTGGCGGTTTGAACCAATCTAAACCGACTTTGACCATGCACCGTAATAATGGGCCCCTGAACCCAGTAGTCCAAATGTGAGTAACAGTTATTTTTCTAATTATGAGATTTATGTGCTATTTTTTAAAATAAAAAAAAAAGTTAAAAATGTGTTATTTGGTATAATTTATCATATTTTCATATGTATGAATATGATTTCCAATTTATGAAAAGAGTACGAAATGAAATCATTTTTATTTAATAATTTTCACATGCTTTAGTTAAGATAAGACCATTTGCAATTTCACACTCAAAAGCTTTCTGCCTCATTCATTGGGCTTCAGGTTATGACTCATTATAAGTATCACCTTTGGAAGTATTTGTCTACAAGAAAGCTTATATTATAGTAATTATTATATCCATGAAAGCTTTTGTCGTTTGATTTCTATTAGCTTAAAACTAATCAAGCAAGAAGAAGAAAGAAATGAAATTTCACTTTAAATCATTTATCTATGTGTCCTTTTCAAAATAAATAAATAAATAATAAAAAAATAAAACAAAAACCATTTATCGATATGGAGTTGATAATTGGAAAGTCAATAAATACCCTTATGTCCTCTAAATTTTTTAAATGTGACAATTTTTTAATAAAAATAACGATTTAAATACTTACCATTTGTCCATTTATATACTAACATGGGATTTATAGCAATTTCATTTACTGGTTTGATAATAGATCAGTTTTGAATTGCTCAAACTCCAATAAAAACAAACTTACAAGAATAAAAAGAAAAGGGAAAAAAATCTCATTATGATCATCCAAACAAGGCATAGTTTAATGGACAGAAGAGAAATTGGTGCCACACACAGTAGCCAAAACAAAATTTTATTCCCACATTTGAAAATAGATGAGTAGTCAGACACTTTTCATGGATGTGAGTGAGGCTTTGATGAGTATCTCTCTATCCCCTTCTAAATTGTAAAATTCAATACATTGAACATCCTAATAATAATAACTTCCACTACCCCATGACTTAATATTTAGTGCTTATATGTTGCCATATCATCACTCTTTTGTCACCTTCCACTTGTATAGTGTGTTCCATCTTTCTACACTATCTTCTCATCTTTAATTGCTTACATTTTATAATTTCAAGATCCTCCCACTCAATAATAACAAATGCCCTACCCCTCCTCAAATCTCTATATACACACCTTAATTGATTATTAAGTTTTCATATAATATATATATATATATATATAAAGGTTGAAAGTTGAAACACTAAAAATTGCCATGTTTCTCCTTCTATTGCCTTTTTGACTTTGGAGAGTCACTATTTAATGTTGTGTAATTTGTCTGACATCACAAACATCCAGAAAAATCTATATGGTGGGCTTGAAATGTATAAATTGACTAGTTTCTGTTAATGAGAAGCAACTTCAAACACACATATATATAGGAGAGGAAGAAGCTAATACTATTTGTCATTGAAGAAGAGAGCTTAATTGTTGTTGCAATGGCAGGCACTTCTACTCTAATACATTTCTTTCTACTCTTTTTGGGGATTTCTCACCTTGCTAACTTCAATCATGCTATCCCAATTGCAAGTATATATGCTTCTCTAGTCACTTCCCTTTTTTTTTTTTTCTTTTTAATAAAATTCTTCTTCTTTTCTTCTTCTAATTAACTCAAGCAATTTTTTTCCCAGGAATTGGAAGATTAATGCAACAGCCTGAATTGCTTCCAATGCAAGCTAATATCCCCAAGGTACAAATAACAATATGATGGAATTATTCTATATTTATAATTTCTTAATTTTGGAAAGTTAGACTATATATAATGAAATGCTTTGGCTTAATATATAGATGAATGTTTATTTCTATTATTTACAGGATGTTAAGGAGCAGATCTTGGAGGAAAATATGATGATTCCTGAAGAGAGAATGGTTCTGCAGCTGAATGATTATCCCGGGTCCGGCGCGAATCACCGACACACTCCATGGCCGCCACAATTAGCAAAAGCATGTGTGGATTGCTAGTTTCTTAATTTAATTAGAAGAGTAGCCATTAGATAGCTAATATGGGTGTGGTGTGGGAAGGAATGCAGCTTTAGGCTGGACTCCTTAAGATATATTTAGGAAGTTGTATTTATTTATTTATATATACTACTAAACTATTAATTTACAAAGATGCTATCAAAAGTAGTTAATTGTATTAACTATAAAGATATATGATATATATATGTACGGAAACTCTTATTATAAGAGAGTTTTCTTTATGGAGTTGTGATTTCTTAGCAACTCTTTATTAGTAATAATATTTTGCTCTTGCTATAATTACAATTAGTTAAAGCTTTTAATTCATTTTAGACGTGTTCTGATTTGTGTTTATGATATTTTTGGATTTTGTCTATGGTTGTCTTCCCATAATTTGCCTTACTCCAATTATTCATTGCTAAGAGAAGTATACTATTAATTATTGAAATCGAAAAGGGATTTGTTCACTTTTTTTTTTTAAAAAAAAAAAGTGATTGTGTTTACTGATACTATTAATTAAATTAACTTTTCTTTTTTTCATAATTAAATTAAATGTTCTTATTATAATGATAATTAGATTTATGTCAAACACACCAGACTTTTATGGAGAATTTGAGCTAGAAGCGGAGTAAATATAAGAGAAAATAAAACATATTTATATGTGAGAAACAAATATGATGATTATGATCGTATATCATGTCATTGTAGACAAGTTGTCAAATCTGGACTCTTAATTGCTAAGGTTAATACCAATAATAATTACAGAAAATTAAAAAGCGGAAAGTAACATACTACTCAAGTGTTAGTGATTATGAATACTATTTAATTAGCACTTGTTTGTTTTTAATGTATTTAATTAGGACTTGATTATGATAATTCTTTAACATTAAAAGTTAGACAAATTTATAATTTTATCCCACTATTTTTACTTTTTTTATAATTTATTCCTGAATTTTTTAAGGGGTAATTATTTATATGTCCCTGAGATTTTGCCTAATATACTTTGGAGTCCCTCTATTTTGGAAATTGTATCACTGTGTTCCTCAGATTTAAAAAATTTATACTATCAGGTCCTTCCTTCCAGAAAAAGCGTTAGTCAATGATTTTTTTTCAAAATGACAAAACTACCCTTTGGTTTATTTAAATCGGACCATGGTTTATTTGAATCGAACCGGACTAATTAAACCCAAATTTTAAATCAAACCCTTATTATTATTCAAATGAACCAAACCCGATTCATTTTAGCTTCTTTTTCTTTGTCTTTTTCTTCTTCTTCTTCTTATTCTCAACCCACCATTATAACACTTGGGTCCATTTATGATATTTCTGCTATCCATCACTTCATCTCAATTACAAAAATATCATTTCTTTATGAATCTTTCTTAATCTTACAACATGGGTTGTAATGCAAATTGAACTCATTTGCTATAAATTCAATACAAAAAATGTCAAAAAAAAAAAAGGTGACTGCAGAATACTCTGTTTCACCATTACAAAAAGTGAGTGCAGAAGGCTGACAAGTTGAAATAAAAATATTGATTAAACAGAATAAGCATAGCACACTTTCTTAATGAATACTCTGTTGCACCATTTCAAACATCTGTGTTAAAGTCACAAATCCCAGAAGAAAATCCTAAATTTCTAATTACAGAGGGAAGAACCCTAATTTCTAATTTTCTCTCAAATCGAAAGAATAGAAAAACCCTAAAATCTAAAGCAACCAAATTTTCATTTCCTTTTCTCTGGACTCAATTTCTCCCTCCCAGAAAGCTCCTCTCCCTCCTTTTTCCTTTCTACTCTAGAATCTCCCTTTTTAAGGGAGTCTTCGTGGGTCTCCCTTAGCACCGGCCGGATGCCTCATCGGTGGATAATAATAAGGCACACCCAGCCCCATCCTTGATCTCATCTCTAGGCACAATATCCACTAAAAATAAAAAATTTTAGTCCGAGTAATGGCGCATTGAACAAAATGGGAGCCTCAGCAGAGCTCATGCGAACATCCTCATCAGCTTTCATGATCTTCTTAATACGAGTAAGAGGAAGCTAATGGTTCTTAAAGGAGATTGTGGAATTGGGTAGGAGAAGAAGAAGAAGAAGAATTTAATAAGGGTTTAATTTAAAATTTAGGACCCTAATTTAATAATAATAATAATAACAATAATAATAATAATAATAATAATAATAATAATAATAATAATAATAATAATAATAATAATAATAATAATAATAAGGGTTAAATTTAAAATTTGGGTTTAATTAGTTTGGTTCGATTCAAATAAATCATGGTCCGATTCAAATAAACCAAAAGGTAGTTTTGTCATTTTGAATCACTTTTTCAGTTGACTAATGCCGTTTCTAGACGGAAGGACCTGATAGTATAATTATTTAAATCTGAGAGACCCGATGATACAATTTTCAAAATAGAGGGACCCCAAAGTATATTAGACAAAACTTCAAGGACCTATAAATAATTACCCATTTTTTAAATAGAAATTAGTTTCTGTATTTTAGAAAAATTATACTATTTTGTTTCTTGTCACTAAAAGCTCAACAAATCATATTTCATCTAAATTGTTTCTTTATCCTAATTACAAATATGAAATTAGTTTTAACTGAAACAACCACTAATATATTAAAAAAAATTAAAAATCAATTAATTAATCAAATTACATTTTGATTTCCAACAAATATATATTGTTTGATTTATATTTTAGTAAACCTGGTATTATATTTTGGCTTAGGAATAAAGTATTCATCTTATATAATTTTATTATTAACTTTATTTAAAATTTCATTAAATTTAAGATCATATATTGAAACTTTCAGATTATAAATTCATCAATATCAAATACAAAATATAGTCTATATTGTTATTTAAAAACTAAAAATAAAAAATATATTTTTCGGAAAATAAAGAAAATAATAATTATGTTCACTATAGTGATTAGTTAATTAGAGTCTCCACAATGTGATGGCCAAGTTGACTTTATGAGGATCATTTAAATGAAAAAATGGTGTCATGTTATTTTAAAATATCATTCACTCAAAATATCAACAATTTGAATGATAAGAATATTTTTATGAGGTTAATTAAATCGCCCAATAAATATATTTTATTAAAAATATAATAAATACATTTATTATTTAAAAATAGAAAAATCACATGTAAATATATTATTTGGGCTAAATTGTGTCATTAACAACATTTTGATATCTATTAAAAATCAAAATGGTTTCTGTGAGCCAAAATGAATATCAAGTGTTTTTGTCCTGAGTCATTTAATTTGTAAAACACAAAGCGTCAAATTTGCCTTAATGCTTTAATGCTTTATTATCCTTGTTCATTCTAAATGCTCTTATAATTTTTAAGAAAATTGATTAATTATAATTAAATGACTAGGTTCATTAATTACAATTAAATAACTTCCTTTTAAAAAAAATTCATTTAAATGACTATCAATAAGTCAGAAAATGAAAAAAAAAATAAAAATTAACAAATTATATCTTATATAAATTATTTTTTTTTACTTTAATCATAAATATGATATTAGTTTTGACTGAAATAATATTAATATGTTAAAAAAATTAAAAAAATAATCGGTTAATTAACAATATTGTAATATTTCCATCAAATATATAATTTTTTAAAATGTAGCACAAAATATCTATTTATAAAAAAAAAAAAAAATACAGAGATAAAAATGGGAGTACAAAATTTTAATTTTTCCATAAATGAAATCATAACCTTTATCCTTGTTTGTAGCCAAAAAGACGTAAAGGAAGGAATTGAAAATTAAAGTTGTTTCCATTATAATTAAAGTCAACTAAATGTAAATAATCACCTTTACAATCTTTACACAATTAATACTTCTGTCTTAGACTTACAACAAATTAAAAATCATGGAAGGGAAAAAACACAAATATGCAGGACAAAATTAAATTTTGAAAATTTTAGAGAGGTTAAAAAAATAATTTTATTTAAATAAAACATTAAATACTAAAAGTTTCAAAAAAAAAAAAAGTAATAAATGTGCAGTCTCTTACCCTTAATTTTGGAAGAAAAATGATTAATTAAAAAGTAAAGTTGCTTTCCACAGTTTGGTAATAAACAACCAGGAATTTAATCTGCAAATGAATTATTTACACAAGAAATATGGTAAAGTTAGGTAAACCACTAGAGAAAGAAAGGTTTTAGAAATGCATGAAATTGCATTTTAATTAAACATGTTGTTTGTGTTTGAAGTGGAGGGGAGAAGGTGGATTCCTGAGTTGGTTGGCATATGCACTACCCAGCTAGCTATAGCTATAGCTACCTTCTTTACCACTATTTTAAATTTTTCACAACATTTTGATCAATTTTTGTACAAATGGACGATTGAGAATGATGAATTTGATTTTAGAAACATAATGTCAATTAAAAATTCAAGCGTATCTTACATTAAAATATATGGGTATTTTAGTGTTGTGTTGTTGATATATATAAACTATGGAAATAAAAGTATACGTGCACAAATGGAAACAGTATGTTTCACTTGCCAAAAGAAAATATAGTTTCCATATTAAAGAACTTAAAGGAATTGGATAAAGAGGTGTCAATTGCCTACTTAAAAGACAGTTTCCTCGGACTGCAAAAATTAACGTTGGACCGAGAATTGTTTTCATTTGGTCCTAAAAATATGTCAATATGGTACTTGAAACGAGCCAAAAATAATGTTTATGATTAATATAAGGTTAAAGAAGCCCGAAAAGTCGCGAAAAAACATGGAAAAACCTTCGAAACAGGAAAAGTTAGAAAAATCAAGGCACAGGGGCCACCTGCAGCCCTCTAAGGGTGCCCCTTGCCACCATCCCAGTGCGCCAGCCGCAACCCAAAATCCCTAATAAATCTGCAACTATTTTGCGACACCCAGCACAGTCCCTCAAGCGTTACCAGCCGCCCTACTAGTGCGCCCCCAGCTGCCGTCAGTGTGCCACCTGCCGTCAGAAATACTTTATTTTTGCCTATAAATAGCATTCTTTTCCCACAGCTTGAAGGGACCGGAGATCTGTGTTGACATACGCTTACTTTTCCCTTTAGAACATTTTTTAAGCAAAATCTAGCTTTCTTTAAGAAATTTTTTAGCTTTCTTTTGTTAATTTCTCAAAGTTTGGAGCAATTTTGGAAATAAACTGGCAGTTTAAAGCTCAAGAGCGGGAAACACGTCAACTAGGTAATCTTTAACTAAGTTCTTTTTCAATTTAATCATTCTCACTTCATTCTCCACTTTCTTTTGTCTCTAAGCAACTGACTCAAATTTCAATTATTTTGTCAACCACCAACATTCTCTTCAAGCCACCAAAAGGCGCAAAACTACAATTTTAGCTACAATAGCCTAACCAAGATTTTAAAATTCACAATCACTCACAAGTTCATGCATGGAGCATATATTCTACTCGCCTTTTAAATAGGCTTATGAACTATATCGGTCTTGATTTCCAATAAAAAGTGGAATATGTAGGCATATTTTGTGACACCTCTACTTGTACTTTTACGTCATAAAACATGCTTTTTTTTATTATATAACATATTATAACCTTTTTGTCCTGTTAACACATTTAACATAATCATACATAACCATATCATACATATCATAACATATAACAAAATATGTTATACAATCTCTTTTACATTTACATCTGTTTAACATGCCTTTCTCATAATTTTACATATCATACTCATTCATATATAATTTACATATATCAAAACATGGTTATAATCACCTGTTTATCCAAAGGCAACATAAACATAACATTTTATATTTACATGCCAAACATATAATTATGCCTTACAAAACAAAGCATAAACCAAAAACTATATGCAGCATTTACAAATGACGTGGTGAGAGGGAGAGAGGCCTAGGCTTCAGCTGTACCGATATGAGCATAGACTGGTGAAGTGTCAGTACTTCACTCAGACTGCAGACCTAAAACATATATTGCGATTTTGATGAGTCTCATACTCAGTAAGTGTAAACCAAAACCATATAAAGCCAACATATAAGGCAATTTATCATAACGGGTCAAAAACATATGAATTCAAGTCATATTCATAACATATAATCATATCTATAGTAAGATGCAAAATGACATGTCTTTCCTTTTTCTTCAGTTGTGATTTATCAACCAAGTGTTGCCCCATGAATTTCACAGCATAAGGTTCTCTAACTGGATCCAGTGAACATATAAGACCCGAAAAACCGTCGGTCATAAAGATCCGAAGATCAACCTTTCTTTGTAAGATCCGGAGATCACTCTGTAACATATAGGACCCATAGGTCTTTGTATATCATATAGGACACGTAGGTCTTTCTGTCAAAACATATAGAAACCGTAGGTTTCTTTTTGTGAAATTTGCAAATACTGCTACAATAATCACAATTGCCATATTTAAGTCCTGTGGAAATGCATTTATATAATATACATTTCATATCATCATATTCCATATAATCTTGTGACCGGGCTTCAGTACTGGTTTAAACAACATATACATATATCAAAAAATAGATCATATAACTCAATTGGTCTGATTTCAGTACCGACTCAGGAACCACAAACATCACAATTCATATATCAGATATCTCCAATTGACCAGGTTTTAGTACCGGTCCAAACAATTCAATATAATCACATAATCTCATTTTCATATATCACAGATGACCGGGCTTCAGTACCGGTCCAAACAGTTCAGTATAAAATATTTCACAATATCACAAAGTTATCTTTAAACATATAAGTAAGTGGGTTTAACACTTACATATTTGCTGTGAGCTCGGTTGGGCCTCGGGTTATTTACCCTGTGCCGCTCGAGAACTCGACACTCCTATAATGCATAACATAGCAGTAATGTTCAATTAATCAAATTTGAAATCTATATATGCTATGATGCATGATTTAATATTTAATTCTCTGAAATAATTGAGTTTTAAATTTAATCCATTTTATTTTCTATGAATTTAAACTCAATCCGTAAAAATTTCCACTTTAAAATAATTTAAAAACATATTAAAAATAGTTAACAAACTCTATTTATAATTTAAAATTAGAATAATCATAATTATAATTATTAAAACCAAAAATAATCTTTAAATAAACTATATAATAATTCAAATCAAAATCATAATTAAAAATCTCTAACAAATATTTAATCTTTAATTTTCGGGCTTAAAACGATCTCAAAATTAATTTCTAACGTCAAAAACGGATTCAGGACATCGAAATTAGGTTGGAAGTGTCAAAATATAAATTTATAAAAGTTTCTGGGTCAAATATATAAATAAATAAAAACTTTAGGGGCTAAAATGTAAATTTTACCAAATACAGGTGTTGGGCGCATAAAGCGCCTCAAAATGCAAGGGACCGCGTCTTTTTGGCCGAAAGCTTTCTACCAAAACGCGTCCGCGGCTGCCGTTTCATCCGCGCCTCTTCTCGATCAAAAAGCAGCCTTATCGTGCGTTTTGATCTTTTTCCTCTTTCCTCCCTCTGATTTTCACCCGAAACCAGTGGTCTTCCAGCCAACTTCCAGACGACCGTACGTCCTCCTCTGGTGGCTTTCCGACAAGCTACGACCACTTTTCTCTTCTTATACACCTCCTCTATCGAACCATCGGAGCCAAATTCCCTCATGCACTCTGAATTTAAAGATATAAGCTCACAAAGTAGGCT
This sequence comes from Croton setiger, assembly GCA_948099555.1. Lineage (NCBI taxonomy): Eukaryota > Viridiplantae > Streptophyta > Magnoliopsida > Malpighiales > Euphorbiaceae > Croton > Croton setiger. Next base: position 8,038 of record CANUEY010069257.1, on the reverse strand, counting down.
TCTCACACTGGTTTAAAACCCAGAATATTTTCTCTCTTTACTGTTTTCTCTTTCTCCTTCACTTCCCAGCTATTTCCTTCACACCTAAGGAACACTCTGAAGGTGTTGGATCAAAGCTTTCCCCTCTCTTTTCTCTTTCTTTTCTTTCTTTTCTCTCTCTTTCTGTCTTTCTTCTTCTCTTTCTAGTTTCCTTCGAATTCTCTCTGTTTTTTCTATACTCCAACCACCTCTTCACCCTTTACACCACCTACTTCAAGTCCCTAAGCTACCCTTTCCAGCAGCTCCTCTTTTTTACCCAAAATATTTATTTTCCCCTTTTTACTTAACTTACTCTTAAAGCTTCCTTCTTTCACTTTCTTTTCTTACTTCAATCTTAATTTCCAGCCCACACAAACATCAAGCACATGTTTTAAAACTATTTTTGGTGTCAAAATAATGGGTATAACACGTGTCCGAAGTTTCGTAAAAATCGGAATCCGAAAATTATTCGCGATTCGGTCGGTGCCTTAATCCGACTCCAAAACCTCGACGATTTTCGCGGAACCAAAACCGTACAACTTCGTCGCAAAATTAGGGTTCCAAAACTCTTAAAAAAAATATTAATAAACATATAATAAAATCTCTAAATCATTTACTCTATATTTTACGTGTTTCCGACATTTTTCAGTCGCGCGAGCTAAAAACCCTAATTGGCTTCATTTATGTCTTTCGACAGTAAATGAACTTAAAACATAGCTTATTTAACATATTCATTTCATGAATTATCATATTAAAATCATATAATTCATATTCAAATCAAATATTCCATTTCATATGATGCATTTTAAATAAAAATGCACATAATGCATGTAATGACGTCGGTAATGACGTAGGTGAGAGTTTGAGGTGTTACATATTTGGATTATTATTTTGGATAGCAAGTCCAAAACCTCAAAACTCTTTGTTTGGTTCTTCTTCTTCTACTCTTCTTTATTTTTTATTTATTTTTGGAATTTTATTGAAATTTGGACAATTAATTGAACTTGCTAAACTAATAACCAAAATGAGTCTAAGAACCTAGTCTTTGACCTCTTTGGTTTCACTAATTAGTGTCTTATATTCATTGCGCATCTAATTAAAAATGAAGTCATTAAGTTTTTCTTAGTTTTGGCCTTAATAAAATTAAGTGGTGACTCAAAATTCCAATGTGCAACAACCTTCTTCGATCCTTTCAAAAATTGGGGATCACAGTATGGCAATTCCACTAGGATGTTTTACAAATTAAATTAAGGATTAATTATTGGACTATTTTGTGCGTGTCTTTAATTAAGAGCACATGATCAAAATTTATTTTGCAGGTACCAAACAGAAATTTGATTAATATTCCTTCTTTAAGAATATTTTACTTGTTTCATTGTTTGCATTTTTTAGAAAATGATATACACTTTAATGATATTTTTCTCGATTTGTTCAAAATTTTAAAATGATTTCTTTTCTCTCTATTCAAAAATTCTATTGAATAACAAGTAACGCATATCAGCAGCTCTCTTTAAGTATGTTTAGAGATAACGAAAGCGTCCACACTGCTTTTAAAATCCACTATTGATCTTTTCTTGAGTGGCAAAAATTTGATCCTTTTAGATGTGACGAGTAAGCAATACAACTAAAACCATGCAAAACTATTTGTTTCACACGTGGTAAGATATATCCTTACTCGAGACAACAAGGAACTTATTAAGCCTTCATTTTTCCATATAGTGATTATAGAACCTTCATTTAGGTTTTATGAACCCTATAATTGTATTAATTAACTACCATTAAAATGAATTTTAGTGTTATGTTGTGCATTCATGCTGAACCTTTAAACCTTAAATAAAGGAGTAGATGTCATTTATGCATAATTGGACTAGGGATCTATTTTTGAATGGTTACCTACCCTACATACTGCACCACTTTACGTATATTCCCTTGCCTTATACACATCCTAATCATTTTACCCTTACCTTAAACAGTCACCTATGTCAAAAACAACTACACAAATGGCCACCATCGAAGAGATTAAAGACCTTTTAAGAGAGCAAGCCAAGATCATCAATACTAAAGTGGATGCAAAGGTAGCTTAAGCTTTAGCTGCTCGAAAGGCTAACTTGGTCAATGAAATTTTTGAGAAACTAGTTGGGTCTATATTTTTCAGAAAAGGGAAAGAATTTGCAGTTAAACATGCTCAAAGTTTAGCTACTCCTGCAATTCCCTTGGACTTAAGTAATACTAAGGAAAATGAGCCTAATTTTGCTGTTGAGTTTAAATCTCAGAAAATGAAAAAGAAGCCTTAACGATTAAAGTGGTCCATCACCGTTTTAAAACCCATAAGGAAGTAATTGACATGGACTCTTTGCCCTTGTTTCCGGATGCTCGTCTCACAACCATGATTAAAATGCCTAATATGGATAAGTTCGACAGAACCACTTGTCCTAAAAAACATTTGAAAATGTATGTGGGTGTTCTAAACCTATTTGGACTAAGCAATAGCTCTTTGCTCAATTTTTTCAAAAATCACTTACCAGTGCTGCATTGAGATGGTTTGTGAGTTTGGACCCATTAAAAATGAAAACTTAGAAAGAAATAATTCAATGCTCAGATGACATCATTATAAAAAATGGAGAGCAAAAGTTGCCCAAATGATCAATTGCCCCCCTGAATAGGAACAAATTGACATCATTATCAAAAATTTGTTGCTACTCTATCAATCACAAGTCCAAACACAATAATTATTCACATTTCATGAGCTCATTGTGACTGCAACAAAATTTAAAGATTTAATCCAACTGGGTCACTTAAAAGATTATTCAACCACCTAAATACAAAAAGCAGAACCAATCATCGAGTCTAAGCAACTCCAAAGTGAATGAAGTCGAAAATATTACGCTAATAAATCCTTTACGTGTGCATAATATAAGAAATAATTAGCCCAGAAGGAATTATACCAAGCTAGCATACCATTAATCTTGGACTTTAGGAAAAAGCTATCAAGGCTAATTATCTAAAGCCTTTAGAAGCGAAGCCGCCTCCCAATCCATTGCCAAAAAACTACCAAGAAAATGAATATTGTGAACACTATTAGGGCAATGGGCTCAAAACTAAATCTTGTTGGACCCTAAGAATGAAAATCTAGGACTTGGTGGAAAACAAATCAATTATTCCAAAAGCGAACCAAATATCGGCACAAACCTTTTGCCTAACCACAGGGTTAATGCTATCGAAATAAAATAGGAATCTTTCAATCCTTTTGAATTATTACTAGAAATGAACAACATCTGTTTGTTGGACTAAAATGAACTGACAAAGGAAGTTGATGCCATAAGTGTAGTATGAGCCAATAGTGCTTGATAAAGTGAAAAACACTCCTTATGAAAAAACTTAAAACCTATTAAAGATTCGGTTTTGACCCAACTAAAGAAAAAACAAGCTAGAATTTCCATTTGGGAAGTATTAGCTTCATCATTTCCTCATTGCCAATCCCTTTGCAAGGCTTTGAGCTAGCTACAAATGTTAAAGGAAGTTAGCCTAGAAATGTTAGTATGCACTCTAACTTGAGGGTCAATAGTGACTTACAAAAGAATGAAAGTAGTCACAAAGATGCTTTATAAATAACAGTTCAAGCCAAGAGCAAAACTATGTCCATTGTTCTCATTGATAATGGGTCAGCTCTGAATGTTTACTTATTGTGAGTAGCCTATTGTTTGGGTTTGGAAGCCATTGATTTTCAAACTTCAGACCAGATCGTTAAAGCCTATGACAACTCTAAATGGAAAGTTTTGGGAGTGGCTATTTTTGAAATAACCATTAGGCCAGCCAAGCTAAAAATCCTTTTCAAGTAATTGATGTTCCCACAAGCTTTAAACTTCTCATTGGAAGACCGTGGATCCATCAAACTCAAGCTATGTCATTCTCCCATCATAAAAAGGTCAAATTCCCCTATGAAGGGAAAATTATCATTATTAAAGGTGATAATTACAATCAGATAAAGAAAACTAAGTATCAGCCTCTCCTTGGGGTTAATCCCGAAAGTTCAACTTTTCCTCTATCTGGTTTCTATTTTGACAATATCCAATTCATCGAAGGGGGAGAAACCAGAAAAGAAGTTATCTTTGACTTCGAATCTATCCAAATCAACTGTCTGTCCAGATGATGTTTAATATGTCTTACTTTCCCGAGATGACAATGAGAAGGTCCAAGAGAAAAGGACTATCAGCTCAAGCTTGAAAGCACCTAGTTGCAAAGGGTACTTTCGTCTAAGGTATAAACCAATAAAAGAAGATCTACTTCTGCTAGAATCTAAGAGAGGAAAAACTTAGAGGTCCAAAAGACTGAAGGAAAGAAATCACCCTACGACCTTATTTTAGAACTCTAAATGGCTATTTCATAAAACTTGGTGAAACAGTTACTTATTATGGATTCCAAGAACCATTCTATTGCTCTATAGTAAAGAAGTTCTTGCTAGGATTAGAGATCTTTGCTGATGTATTTTCAGAGAAAGAAGACCAGAGCTACCAACCAACTAGAACTAAAGTTGGAAGATTTTATACAACCGAGGCTCTTTGATGAGGTTGTTATAATATCAAATTTAGAATCAAAATAAGACTTGACTTATTTGATCAAGCCAATAACAAAAGTTTTGACCAATTGGTACACTGAGAAAGCCAAACTGCTATCAACCAGCCTGTCCCAAACCTAATGTCAAAACCTTTTGAGTCTCAGTTCGAGTGTAAAATATAGCCTAGTTTTGAGTCTTCTTAAGAATCAGATACAGAAAATCCTTGTATAAATTATGATGTGACTTATGAGGATGACCTTACTTTTTTAAATATAAATATCCAAAGTTTTGGTTACCTACTATTTCCTTTTCCTTTCTAAATACTCTTTAGCAAAAATGTTATAAATGAATTAAAAGAGGAAAAAGAACAAATAAAATTTGGTAAAAAGAATGAAAATAAATTTACACACGTTGCGTTTGTTTGTTTTAATAAGGCACACCGAATCAAGTGCTCGAAGAAGTTTGCAGATTGCTTCATGTGGAATCCGAAACATGTCACTGGAATAGATGCGGTAATAGCAGTGCACAAAATACCAACTTATTTAGATGTCGATCCGGTTAAATAGAAGCTAAGAAGGCTAAAGCTAAAATGGTCTTTCAAGATAAAAGAGAAAGTGACCAAATAGCTGGACAACGAGTTCATTGAGTCAATCACCTACCCTCCTAGTTAGAAATTGTTGTGCCAATTCTAAAGAAATATGGAAATGTCGGAATGTTTGTGGATTATAGGGATCTAAACAAAGCTTGTCCCAAGGATGAGTTTCTCTTACCTCATATTGATCTATTAGTTAATCGAATAGATGGATATGAGATGGTCTCCTTAACTGATCTTGCAGTCATATACAATCAAATCATGATGTACATTTTGGATAAAGAAAAGACAGCCTTTATCACGGAATGGGGCACCTACAGTTACAGAGCCATGCCATTTTGGGTTAAAAAATATCAAGGCAACCTATCAGGAAATGTCAACAACAATCTTTCACCACATAATTCATAAAGATGTAGAAGAATACATGGATGATATGGTCATCAAGTCAAAAACAATTGAAGATCATGTTGATGCATCAAACCAGTTCTTCCTTAGACTGCAAATATAATTTAATGCTCAATCCCAGCAAATGCCTATTTGATGCCACATCCAAACTATTTCTAGGGTATTTAGTCAGATAAAGAGGAATTGAAATTGATTCCTGTAAATCAAAGGCAATCTTAGACATGCCACATCTAAATACAGAAAAAGAAATATGGGATTTCCTAGGAAGACTACAATAATTAATGGTTCATTTCATAACTGGCCGATACAAATGATCTAATCTTTAAAATATTAAGAAAAGAAGTTTCTTATGGAATTTTGAATGAAAAAAGGCTTTTGATAAAGTCAAGCAATATTTCTTTAAGTTCAACAGTGCTACAGCCACTCAAATTGGGCAAACCTCTGCTATTATATCTATCCACAATGGATGAAACCATGAATGTTATTTTGGCTTAGAATGCAAAATATTCTAGATAAAAAATTCCTTCTACTACCTCAACAAAAGAATGTTAACTTACAGGCTCAAATACAATAAAATTGAAAAGTTGTGTTTAGCTCTAGTATGGGCCTGCATGAAGTTACCATACTATCTATCATCATATACTACATATGTCATTGTAGAATCAAGTCCCTTGAAATTCCTTATAAAAAAACCAGTTTTGGATAGCGAAATGGCTAAGAAGGTATAAGTCTTTATAGCTTATGCCTTCAAATTTGTCCAAAGAATGGCAATTAAAAGAGGAGCTATATCTAACCAACTAACATAGTTACCAAATGAGGATCAAATGCCAAACATTGAATTTTCTAATGAAGATTATTTGAATGTGAATAAGGTGTTTCAAGATGTATTTTGATGGAGAATCCAATTATCACGAAAATGATATTGCTATTTTTTTCATAACTTCTTGTGATGAATACATTCCAATCATAGTCAAACTAAATTTCGACTGCACTAACAATGAAGTTGAATACAAAGCATAAATTAATAGGTTAGAAGCAAATCTTGATTTGGGAATTAAATGTTTAAAATTTTATGAAGATTCAAACATAATAGTCTCCCAAGCCCTATGGAAATGGAGAAACAGAGAAAAACATTTGGTTCCTTACCTTCAATGCTTAGATGAACTAGCTCAGCAGTTTGATGATTTATCCTTCGAATACCTAGTGAGGGAAAAGAATCAATTTGCTGATGCACTTGCAACCTTAGCCTTGATGATAAATATTAAGGAAGGAAAAGTTATTCGACGTTTTGCAGTCCAGCTTCAAGAATAACTTGCCCACACAATGCACATGGTGATGACAAGCCATGGTATTGGGAAATTTTGAATTACCTCAAAATGGGACTTATCGTTGGGATCATTGAAAACAGATAAGAGAACTCTGAGATAGCTAGCCATAGGGTATATCTTGAATGGGAATTTCCCATATAAAAGAAGTTTGAATGGAATGCATTTATGATATATAGACGAAGTAGAAGTCCATATTATTATGGAATGGGTACATGGTGGAGATTTTGGCTCTCATATGCATAGAATGGCATTAGCAAGAATTTTGGTTACTACTGGCTGACAATGAATGCTGGTTGTATGGAATACGTATGGAACTACTATCAGTGCAAAGTTTTTGCCGATTTCTAATAGCAGCCTCTAGTCTCTCTGAATGCTATCAAATTTTTTGGCCCTTCACTACGTGGGGAATTGATTTCATCGGTAAAATAAGTCTGAAAGCATCTAATGTTCATCAATTTATCATGGTAGCAGTGGATTACTTCACAAAGTGGGTAGAAGCAACTTTTTATTCTGTCTTAAATGCTAAGATGGTAGCCCACTTTGTTAGTACCAACATTTTATGTTAATATGGAACACCTTTCGAGATCATACAAGTCAGCACACTTTGTGTAGCGTCCTCTCTTATACCTTACGTTATAAAACATGTCATATTTTTTTTAAAAAAAAACTTGTATCACCATTTTAATTATCAAGTTAAACTAATATAATAACTTAACATATAACATACATTTTTCAGATACCAAACATAACCAAATATTAAACATACAAAATTACTGTTAATTATTTACATGTCATTTAATCATATTATCCCAAACTTAATAAACATATATATACATGCCAAACTATAAAGGTAATTGTTGTTGTTCGTTTTGGGTTATTACCAAAAGTGGTGATAAAAATTTTTTTTGGGATGCGCGTGCCGAACTAGTCGGTCTTAAAAAGGTTTTAGAGTCGCCACCCGCTTTCGGGACACCAATTTTAATTTTTAAGAGAAATGACTCCGTTTTTATTTTAAAAGCACTGGTCAAAAATTAGAGATCCGGGTAAGGGGGTAAGGTACGACGATTTAAGTTTTACTTAAATCGCCGCCCGGCAAAAACCGGCCTCTTGGTTTGTTTAATTTCCAAAATTTAAGTTTTA
>CANUEY010069214.1:0-18835 GCA_948099555.1 Croton setiger | reverse complement strand
ATTTTTTCATATAAGATGTGCATGTCATGTGTTGAATTTGTGTGTGCAAGATGGTTTAAAATTTTTGGAAGTGCATATTTCACCTATTAAAAATGCAATTAAACACCTCTACTCTTATAATAAATTTATGAAAAATTGGTTTAAATTTTGTGAAAATAATAATTTGACTCCTACAAAATTTAAACGTAATATTGTACACAGGTGGAATTCTACCTACACTTTATTAGCACAATCATTCGAATATAAGGATGCATTGTGTGTTTTTTATAATTCCCAGGATAACCACGATATCGTGATTTATCCACAATCATGAGAAATTTGTTCTAAAATAATTAATTTGCTTGAAGTGTTTAATGATGCAACTAAAATTTTTAGTCATGTGTACAAACCAACAGTGCATATTTTTTTGCAATGCAGTGTTGATATAGTGGATAGATTGCAATTGTTTGAAAATGATGTTCAATTGAAAGATTGTGTGCATGTTATGAAAAATAAATGGTTTTATTTTAAAATTATTCCCAATTTATTTTTGGTTGCTGCTGTTTTTGATCTTAGGGTTAGATTAGATGTTTTAGAAACTATATTGGATGTTTATTATGAAAATTTAAATTTGTCTATTGATGAAATGATTAGTGTACATAGTTTAGTTAATGAAACTAGGCAAACTGTTACTGATTTGTTTATGAATTTTCTACAAATAATGCTTCGGCTATTGAAACTAACGTGGGCAGAAGTTCTACTCCCGCCAGACCGGGTGGGACCTCGGTTCAAAACAAAATGTCCCTTATTTATTCCAAACGCCAAAAAAGGCCGAGGGGGACCGGTGCAAGTTACTATCCGGAACTTGACAAATACTTGTCCACCGAGTTTGAATTTTCAGGTGCAGCAACGGATCCGATCAATTTCGACATATTGGAGTGGTGGGGTAGGCATGAAGACACCTTCCCAATTATGGTCAAAATAGCTAAAAAAGTTTTGGCGGCGCCAGTCTTAACAGTCGCCGTTGAGCAAGCATTTAGTGTCTGCGGCATTCTGCTTTCCGAGAAAAGAACAAAATTGAGAGCAGAAAATCTAGAAGCCCAAGTGTGCGTCGGCGATTGGGCGGCCACCGACTCAAGTAAACAAGAATGTTGGACTTCTACCTCCGATGAAAGCTCTGAAATCACCGAAACCTCCTTCGCAGCCGAAAATTGAGGTAAGCATTAAAATTACATGGTCTTTGATTTTTCTTTCTGCCAAAGAAAATACGTAGGTCGAATAATTTTTTTTAAAAAAAATTATTCTCAAGCCCAATTTCTTTTTCATTTTTTCCTTTTTTTTCATTTTTTAAATTTATTTTTCAAGTTCTATGTAATGACATAAATTTAATGTTCAATTTTTCAATTAAAAAAATATTTACTTTTTTATTTTAAATTTTATTGTGTACATTAATTTTTTTTTATTAATTGAAATTATTATTTTATTTTTGTAAAATAATTAATTTTATTCATTACTATTCTTCAACATTTTAATCCAATTATTCAACATTTACAATTCTTCTTCAACATTTACAATTATTCAAACATTTTAATCCAATTATTCAACATTTACAATTCTTCTTCAACATTTACAATTACAATTATTCAAACTATTTGAGTAAAAAAAAAAAAATATTCATTTCAATAAAACTACCATTTCAATTAATTAAAATGGAGTTACAATTTATTTTTATTTTTATTTTTTTATTTATTTTCGGAAAAAAAAAAAAGTTGAACCAGCAGTTAACCGGAATTGAACCGCCGGTTAACTGCTGTTTTTTAGCCCGCCGGTTTATCCTTCATCGAACTGAACCTCCCCAAACCGTGTACGAACTGTCGGTTTAACCGCCTCTAACCGTCGATCCCTAACCCACTGCCGAACCGCTGGTCCGTCGAACTGCCGGTTCGGCGGGCCGGTTACAGTTTTAGTGTGCCTTGAACGGTGGCCCGACAGTGGCCACCAGAACATGTTTAGCTGCAAATTTCAAAATTTTTTGAAAGCTTCCCGCTAAAAGCTCTTTGCATTTGCATTTATCTAACTAACCAATTCTTCCAATTTCCTTCTCCTTTACGCAATTTGTCCACTATCAAAACTCAAATGAGCGTCCATTTGCCATATCATTATCTATTCTCCAATCTCACAATCCATTTATAAACTGGTTTAGTTTCTAATCATTCATTTTCATTATTCTAGCCATCCTGAATTCATATGTAGATTGGAAGAAGACTATTATAGAGAAGCGATTCTGATTCCCAGCTGCTTTCTGCTACGGCATCCTTCTCCTTTTATATTTGTTTTAGATAGGTGGGTTTTGATCAATAGTATAGCTTATGATCTCAGTTGGTTGGGATGCCATCTAGGTGTTTGTGGTTTTGCCTGAATGGGGCTTACAAGGATCTTGAAATAATTTGTTATATCTTTAATAAAATCTGTTTCATTGCTTTCGAGATATGAGCATTTTATGTCTCTTGATATGATTGGATGTTTTCTGTTTACGTACTTGGATCCACAAGAGATTTTAAAGTTCAGTGTTTGATGCTTGAAATCTGTTTGAGATGCTAAATTGAATATGATTCATTTTTTTTGGCAGATTGAGGACTATGTACACAAAAAAAGGATTTGAGCTTGTGAAAGAATTTGCCAATGGTGGAAAAGGCCAACTTCAGCTATTTAATGTATGATAAATTCTTGCGCATTTATTTACAGTTTCATTTGAATAATCTTAGGCGAGTGAAGATTTTATTAGTTCAAAATTTCTTTAATCATCTTATTTATACATGTGATGTTTCAGGAAGATTTGTATAATCAAGTGATTGATCAATGTTCTCAACATTACCTCGAGCTTCAGGCTTTGATAAGGTAATTGTCGATTTTGTTCACTTATAGATAGAGTCCTTAATTGCCTTCATTGCTTTTTGGTTTAGCAGTTACTAGCCTCAACATTAATTTGGTTTTGACATGCTATAATTATGAGTTGAATTCCTAAAATTTTCTACTGCTTTTTAGGGGTTGCCATTTGAACTTTATGATTTATTCTCTCTTGACAAAGCATGTATGATTTAATTATGATAGATACCATGATTGACCACATGGATAAAATTATTGCTCCCCGGATATGTAAGATTTTCAGACATGCATATCAAGAGTTTTTAGGATATTAGTTTTCTGAATTCCAAAATTAATGAAAATAGAATCCATATTCAGTAGATAAACAGTAAAAGGGAAAAAAAATTTCTTTTTTGGATTTACTATTAATTCAAGGATCCATTGCATATGGAACTCCAGAAAAACTTTCGTGTTAAATAATAAGAAAATATCTTAATATGGAAAAATTGAATATAATTTACTATATCAGCTTATTTAAATGATGTTAGTAGATAGCTATCATTTTGAATTAAAAATAAAATTGAAATCTTTACCTTTATTATACAAAAATGACACATGTGGTTGTGACTCTGGTCATGCCCAGCCCAAGAACTGGAAGCCTATGATAACTGAAGTCTGCCTCTCATTTGTTCTGACTGTGACTTGCGTTTTATGTTGGTGATTTGTGTGTTTTGATTCATTGATGCAGAATGGAAGCCTTACACGCTGGGGCTCTTCTGGATCTTGTGGAAAACCTAGATATAAATAGTCTCATGTTGGCGCAGATGATGGGTTGCTAGGGTTTCGGTTGCCTGTACAGTTTTCTCTCTTTCTTTCTGAGTGCCTCTCTGTTTGATACCTTGTATCTCTTCTGCTCTTCTGATTTCTGAGCATTTTTGTGAGTGTGATGTTGTTTCCTTGTAAAAGAGTTGATGATTATTGAGTCTTGGCCTGTAAGACTCTAAGGGAGTGCTGTGTCTGAGAGTTTTCTTCTTGGGTTGTAATCTGTACTTGGTTTTTGGAGTTCTTAATAAAGAGTTCAACTGAAGACTATTCATCCTTGGATGTAGCCTTACTTTGTGTAAGGTGAACCAATTAAAAATCTGTGTGTTCTTTTTTCGTTTCTATTTGATTTGGTTGCTTGATGATCCGTAACAACACATTTTGTGGGAAAAAACAAAACTAAAAGCAACTCTTTTACTATGACAGAGATAGTATTTTTTTACTTTTGAAAATTCCTTGGGTGCTGTTACTTGCATGCATGCATACCTTAGGTTTTGTATTCTATGCGGATCTTCTTTATTAATGGCTTATTGTAATGATAGGAAAATGCAGGGTGAAAATGTGGATGTAACAGAAACTAGAAATGAAGACCAATATGGAGCACTTATTCACCACCTTTCTCTAATTCACAACAAACGCTGCTTGATGGCATACGTATAAGAATATATTTTATGTCATCGTTAGAAATCCTTGCTCTATATTGAGGTTTTTCATTTGAGCACAACCTCTTTACCTTGATTTTTCAAATCAGGTACAACCGAGCAGATGTTATACGTAATTTGGCATGGAAAGTTGGTCTTGAGCTCCTTAAACTTCCAGAATAAATTCAAGAGAAACCAGCCACTATGAAAAAAAAAATACTATGGGAAGTATTCTGCTGCTCTCCAATCATATATGGCAGAAGTGGGCATTGATTTGAATGTGGTAACATATAAACTGCTCTGTCTAATAAACGTGCATTTATGTTAGTTAAAATAAAATTATTTTAGAGTTGAGACTTTATAAGTACATAAAATAGACATTTTTCATGCAAATGCTTTTTAAGTTCCCCAGGAATATTTTTGTCATTACTGAAGAAGTTACTAGAATTTTTCAAATTGATTCCTCTTGTGTTCCCAAAATGGCAAATGCATTGATATGGGTGAAGGGGTTTCACTAAGCGATAAGACGGCCAATCTTACCCGCCACTCAATGCACTTTCTGAAACGGACTGATGCTGAGCAATAGATTGCTCGAGTGAGTTTTGTTACGTTAACTTATTTAACTTGTAATTATCTCATAAGTTTATTCTAAAATTCCTTCCAATGTTACATCTCCCGACTCACGCTTCTATTAACCTACAGGGTTTGATGGAAGAGCTTACATGCTAACCCTAGAAGTGCAGAATCTGTAGAGACAGGACAATAATGGGCTCACTTGTCTTTAAACATAACAGAAACTAAAGTTAAAAGCATAGTTGAGAGGAACAAAAAGTTAATTGTGAAATAAAACTATATAGGAATTAGGAAATGAACAAGTTTTGATGCCTTATTATTAATGTATTTAATAGTCTTATATTGGATTGAAATTAATCTTCTCAAAATGTCATGTTTAATTGTTTATGTTACAATGATAAGGTGGTTGGTTTTGGATGAACAGATGAGAGGAATGTAAATGCAAATGCTTCATTACTACTTGATAAGTGTTCTGTACATTGTGCAGTCTTCAAGCAAGCAGGGTACAAAGTTTGACTTCTATTTTTTTCCTATCACTCCCTTTAGATTTATAAAATATGACAATAAAACATCAAGAGCTGGAGTAGCTCAGTTAGTTAGAGCTTGTGGCTGTCAACCACAAAGGTTCAAATATTTTTATACATTTTTTCAAGTTGACAGTTGATGTGAATCACTGTTTTTGGTTTCTTTTCCTCAAAATTTAGCAAGCTATGAATGCCAATTAATATTTATGCTTTACTGTATGCAACACAATAATTAAGAGAGCTAAGAGATAGTGTTGGAAGAATGAATCATTGGAATGGACACATTAAGGACAATCTTGAACAACAAAAGATCTGAATCTTGAGGTTGATATTGCAGCAAAGCACAGACCTTACTTCCAATTGATTAGCAACAGGCTACCAAAACGTTTGATGAGAAAATGAAATTTCAGTAGCTTTTATTTAGATATGAGCTTGTGGATATTGGGATTCCATCTCTTTTGGATGCCAAGTTTGAGAAGATGGAAACATCTTTATAAGTTTTTTTCAGACTTTTCTTTAAACAAGTTTATTGGATGTTTATATGTAAATAAAAATCACTCCAAAATCCCCCTTTTTTTTTTTACCATTTTTATAAAATCTAATGAAATCGATTTTAAAACTGAAAATTTAGTATTACTAACCTCTTTTAGTTCCATTAAAAAAAATACTTTTAGTTTCAAATTTCTAATAATGCTTTTTTCATAATTTTTTTGTCATTTCGATAAATCAGAGTGAATTTTTAAAATTTTTATTTATTTTCCTAATAAAGATAAAATCAAAATGTCAATTCGATAAAAAAAATTGCATTTTTTGTGCAATTTAAACTGGTTAGTTTTAGGTTCAGATTCACATTATTCAATTTTTCATACATTTAATAAAAAATTAAATAATCCTCTAGGAAAACTATATAATTTTAAGGAGAATTACTCACGAATTTTTAAATTTTAGATTAACCTACTCTCAATCTCAGATAACTTAAAAAAAAATTACTTTATGAGAACACTCACGAGTTTATAAAATGACTATTGGTCCTCTCATCCCAAAAGAGGTTGACACCATTAATTTGAATTGTAAAAAGACTAAAATGCCCCATTAACAATTAAATTTAGGCACTTAAATAATTAAATTATCATTAAATTATTATTTAGTCACTGTAAAGTATATTAGATATTTTTGTCCCTTTATTTTAAATATTATAATTTTTAGTCTCTTGTTAAACACACCTTTTGTAAAAAAGAAAAAATTAAGTATTAAATTAAAATTTAACATAAGCATCATATTGTATATTTTCACAATAATCAAAATTGAAATTGTCCGAACCAAAATTGAAATTGTCCGAATCTAAAAACCAGCTTCATTTCCAATGACAAATGGAGACCATAATCGACTTTATTATTAGCGATAAACAAGACAAATGAGTATACAAAATCAAAACTTTCTGACATATGTGTAATCCTTGCATTAAAGAGCTCACAACGTTTTCTTCAGTTTTCCGGGCCACAAGAGGACATGTTTGGTCTCGATTATGATCCTTGAAGTAACAACTACAAAATGGAGGCTTCATGTACAGCATTGATTCCTTGGAGCTTGTTATTACCATCGAAAAGTCCCCATTGGATGGCTACTCATATTATTGATCTTGATTCCGAGCAACCTGTGATTTTCTACTTTGATGCAGCAAGGGACAATTATGGACATATGAAATTAGCTAAATATTTTCAAGGATCTAAACTCGTTAGATCTTTGATTTCTTACGATTACAGAGTATGTCTTGGCTTTGACTGAGCATTACCATGATGATCGCTTCGTCTTGTGGTATACAAGAGAGTATGAAACAATTGATTCTTAGGTCAAACTCTCAACTTTAAATACTGAATATAACTGCAATATTCTTGAAGGGCCATTATTCGTTACAGAGATCCGCAAAGAGCGACTAAGGACCATATTCAGAAAACTTGTTTATTAGTATGAAAAATATGGTACCTTCACCAAGCCTTCCCCCCTATCCATTATCTATGTGACACTGCCAACATTGGCTGTCTGGTTTCACCAAGAAGAAGAACGGCAGATGATAAATAGATAAACAACAATTTTTAACCATACGCGTCTAAATTTTGCAATACCATAACCAAACTCTCGTACAAAAAAATTTCCAATTTCTAAACCAGGAGGTTGTTTTCATTACAGCCACGTTCGATGGCACCAAAATTAAATACATACCTTCGAATAGCTGATGGCACAAAAATTAAAGACATACCTTGGAACTAGATTAAAGGTAGTTAATAATTGTCAAAGCATGAAGATATTACATCACAGCTGTGGGAAAATTGAGTCAACAAAAGTATGATGCATCGGATCCATCAGCCAGAGTTTGGCTACATGATGATGAGATGTGGTGCGCCTGTGAACTTCTTCAACTAGCCATATGCTGACTTCTGCCTTACATGGATGAATCACAGTATCCAAGGGCTTTTGTTCATCCTCACTGCCAATTCTCAGATTATCCCACTGCTTCAGAAGAACGTTGGTGAGGTAATGCAAAGGTTGCCCGTATAATTGCTTTAATGACTCGCCTAAACTCAACCACGATGTAAATGGTATGACGGAGCCATGATGGGGTGGGATAGGAAGCTGCTTCATGTATTCTTGATACATTTCTGCTCTTTTGAGTAGTACAGCTGAAATGTAAGCATAGTTCCATTGTAAGTTTTGGGAATACAATATATAAACTGAAATTGATGACAGGACAAAGTGATGCTAATTAGGGACTATGGCTTATAGCATTTTAACATGTTCGCAAGAAATTGTTCAAAATGAAACCTAGAGCAAGTTGCTACTACTAACAACCAAAATAAAAAATAAACCAAATTGGAATTGATACCCTCAGATGAGATTACTTCTGTAGGTGCTTCAAGTGAATTATTAAGGGGCAATTGTTGTAGATCAACTCCATCATTAGTCTCTTTCTCTTCATCTGAGGAAGAAGATGATTCATCTGATGATATAACATCAACCTGCTCATTCCATGGCATTGTCCTCTTCATTATATATCCCTAAAAAAACAAATAACCCATATTCCATGCATCAAAGGAAAACAATCAAGCACTTTGAAGTCTACAAGAACGACTGATCAAAAACACATTATCATAACGATTCATATTATACAAAACATAAATTCTTATTATATAAAAATAAAGCAAGAAAAATATTTTAAACCCATTTAGAACAGTCAGTCAATATTCATTCTTGTATACAATCGAGAATCACTTGCATACAGTTCCACCCATTTTTCTTCAAATTTCTTTTAAGAAAATTAGGTAGCGAACATCAATAATACATTAACCCCTAAAGCAGAAGCAATTAACAAGAAAAACAAGTGAGCAAGCAAGAATCATTTAATCTACCATTTCACACATGGTTAATGCAATTCTTGAATTTAATATCAAAGAAAAGAAAAGGGGCATTTTCAGTTTTGGTAGAGAAAATAAAATCGAACCTTACCTGGAGGGCGAGTGCGAGTGCGAGACGAAGAGTAGAGTCAGCGTTGGAGCCAACCGTTTCAGGCAAAGAAGACTAGAGAGAGCAGAGCGACAAAGTGAAAGCTCGAACAATCACTCAATTCAAAACTCGCCTAGCTATCTAAATGTTTTTTAATTTCATAATCTCATTTTTTATATTAAAATTAAAGTTATTTAATTTATCTAGAACATTATAATTTACAACAGCAGCAAAAAATGCAAAAATTAGAGTTGATAACGGGGCGGGTTTCTTAAAATCCATCCCCAACCCGTTGATGAAATATATTACCCGCCCGCTGCAGATTCCGGTTTGCGGGGCAAAAAGGGTTTTCAGGTTTTTCTGGGTTTTTGTAATTTATGTCTAAAAATTAAAAAAAATATATATTTTTTAAGCACTTTACTGACAAATAATCAACTAACACATTTAATATAGTCACAAAAACAATATACACAAATCACTTTAACTCAATGAACCAAATGCATCGAAACAGGATTCAACATAGCTAAATTAAGCACGTTCATAATTAAATTAAATAAACAGTACAAAACAGAAACTTCAAACTACACAAATTACAAACTGAAATTACAGAAATTACAAATTACACAACGCAAACATAGAATGAAACAAAACCAAGCAAGAACATAAGATTCAGCAGGTATTCGAGAGTACAGAAAAGGAAAGTTTCAGAAACAGTTAAATGAAAAAAAAAAATTCCTAGTGTTCAAACGTGAAAAAAGAAGAAGAGTTGGGTTTTTGTAAATCGAGACTCACATATACTAAACTACAGAGTGAGGTCTTAGAATATGACAGAAGAAAATAAATCAAACAAAAGTGCAGAACTGAAACAAGATCAAAATCTGAAACTAAATAGTGCAATTAAACTTCAGAAGCGAGCCGAGAGAAAACAGAGTAAGCCAAATTGTAAAACAATTTCAGAAATGGATTTCGGAGCATAATAATGCTGCAGAATTTCCAAGCAAACACAAAGGTCTTGTTATTAACAAATTTACAGTGTTCTTATACCCAAGAAATCAAGAATCAAACCGGAAATTCACGGAGGAGCTGAAGAGGACCTGAGGAAGGAAATGAATTGATAAATACCTCTCAAAATGGCTGCGCAGACTCTGATTGCTTGCGAGTTGCCGACCGGCTACTATGCCTGAAGGACGACGAGTGACGGTGGCGATAAATAAAATCCAGGCGGTGGACTGAGGAAGCGTGGCCGCAGGCTGTCAGGTAAGGCCGTCAGGGAGGGGTGGAGGAAGAGAGAAAGAAGAAATGGGGAGAACGGCCAGAAGAGGAGAATCACGATTTAGAAGAAAAGGAAAGCCTTTTTTGAGAAAGAGAAACGGCAGCAGAATAGCAACTGGGTTCCCTTAATTTGGTAATGAATTTACATTAATGCAATGCAGGGCTGGTTTTGGGTCGGGAGCATAACCCATTCTGCCTCAAATCCACTGCGTGTTACATTTTTAAATTCAAATCTGTCCTTCTCATTTTTTAATGGGATATCTGGCCCGACAGTTTTGGCCAACTATTAATCGATCCAACTCGTGGTTGAACTGTAACCGGGTGACGATCCGGTTCAAGTTCAATTCTTTTTTTTAACCGTGATCCGTATTGAATTTGAATCGTCGACGAAACGTACCGTAGATCTGTCAGTTAACAGCAAATTTTTTTATTTCCGGTTAACTGCCGGTTTGGCCCGTTAAAACTGGTTAAACGTCATGTCGTGGCCCGGCGGTTAATCACAGTCTGTCGCTAATCCATTAGCCGGCAGTCCTATTTTTTCAGATTTGATTGGTGGACAGAATTAGAGAATTAGAGTGGAAAAGTCTTGTGTGGTTAGCAGTGGTGGTTGAACGGATGGGATGAGATCTATATTGAAGCAATTGTATTTGTGTAGGGTTGCAAACGAGCCGAGCTGTTCGCGAGCAACTCGGTGTTCGCTCGATAAAAACTCGACTTGAGCTCAGATCGATAATAAACGAGCCGAGTTTGAGCCGAATATTCGAGCTCGTTTAATAAACAAGCGAGCTCGAGCCAAGCAGTTAGGCTCACGAACCAACTTGTTTAAAAAAGCTCGTGAGTAGCTCGTTTGGCAGACTCACAAGCTGCTATTTTCATTTTCTCACCGAAAACGACATTAAAAATGAATTTTCTTAATTTTTAACTAACTCTTAACGAGTTCTAATACGAGCTCGAATAGAAGCAAGAAACGAGCTCCAACTTATTTGTGAGCTAAAACTCGAGCTCGAGACGAGCTCGAATTCAAGTTTATTTGCGAGTTCAAACTCGAGCTTGAATAGTAACATATAGGGGTGAGCATTCGGTAACCGTTACCGATTACCCTTACCGAACGGTCGGTAATCAGTTAACCGATAGGTTTTTTACCACTACCATTACCGATACCGAATGGTGTCGGTAACTGAAATTTTTTGGTCTCACTACCGATTACCGATACCGATTACCGACGGTAATTTACCGATTACCGAATCTGTGAAAACCATTATAATTTCAAAACACTACCGATCACCGAATGATATATATATATAACAACACAAAACGACGTAGTTTTGAGGAGTCCAAATTCGGTAATTTTTTCGGTAATTCGGTAATTTTTTTACCGAAAATTTTAAACTCCTTTACCGAAACCGTTACCGAATACCGCGATTATTACCGATTACCGATCGGTAAATTACCGTTACCGATTTTCGGTTACCGAATTGATTCGGTTCGGTAATTCGGTAATTACCGAAATTTGCTCACCCCTAGTAACATAAAACAGCCAAGCTCGAGCTTAAGCTCTTAGAATTTGACACGAGCTAGGCTAGAATTTAACTTGAGGTTGAACTCGTGGAATTTAACACGAGCTAGGCTACTCGTTTGAGCCTTATGTGTATATGTAGGGGGAGGAGAATAAGGGGGACAAAATTCAAGTTGGGTCGGATCTTTTGTACTTGGGCAAGCCAATTAAGACATAAAAAGATGTAGATTTTAATAAGCAATGGTATGTGTTGCTTAACTCAAAGAGTTAAGTGACAATTTTTTTTTAGTCTATTTTTTTAAAGTGCTGAAAAACACTTCAACTATGTGAATATGTTAAATTATAAGAAGTTCGAAAATTCGCGCTGAATTTGTTAGTTAACTCGCTTATTTGTACATTTGATTTCCAAATTGTCTCATTTTCTTAAAAATTAAATCATTTTTATTTCAATGTTAATTCTACAATTTAAATTCAGTTCTATTCAATTTCATTAAATTCAAATTTATTTCTACTTTCTTTGGAGTTTTAGTTTCTTTTGCATCCGATTTTGATTTCTTTAAATGGAAGAGAAATTCTAGACGTGTAGATTGTAATGCAAAGCACACTGATACTCACATTACATATTTGTAAACTAATCACTATTGCATCGCATTATCACATTATGTCAAACCAACTCTTAGTATATGACTTCCCCACATAAAGTAAATTTTTTTTTTCACTCCAACAATGAGAAAAAAAAGAATAATTGAATCAATTTTCCATGAATTTATTTTTTCAGAAAATGAAAAAAAAAAAAAAAGTTACAGAACGAGAGTGGTTCTTCATAGAAACCGCCTAGCACTTTTAGCCTTGGGAAATAGAGAAGTTGGTATGGTGCGTGACTGTAACTTTGGAGGTCATGGCTTCTGTTCTCCTAGCCTTTGCAGAACTCCTCAATTAACCTGAATATTTCCCAGAAACTAAGATTACAATTACAAGCTCAATGAAAAACAACGACGACAGCATGTTTAATCGAACTTACATGCCGCAGAGAGCCTTTTGAGAAGCTGCCGTTTCGCGATCTGGAAATGAATCCTTTAAATGGAAACTCAACCAGACATATAGATCCAAAACCTTGCATAATACCAAGAAAGGGTTTGATTCATCAGTGATATTCAAGTTGGATACAAGAAAAAAGAGTCCTCAAGTGCATCTGGTGTGTGAATATTTCTTTAAGCTGAACAATGCCTTTTTTTGATAGTTTTCAGCAAACTGGTCGATTTCAAAATAACAATTAAATCGAGTACTATGCTCAAACAAAACATATTTAAACATATAGCCGTAAAAAAGTACCTGTGCAAGACCCTGCAATGAGATCTCATCATTCAAATCAACTGGACTGCATGTTAGGAATATTTCTAAGTTACATAGGCATTAATTATTACTTCAAAATAGATAAATTTATAAGCAAAATTCAACTAGCCAACAACTCTGCTGTTTGATGGAGAGAAGTTAAAAGAGATACCTTATGCAGAAAAGGTACTTATCATGCAATGAAAGCGGCATCTCGTCAATAATAGCAGCAACTTTCTGATGTCAAGCATTTTAAACAGATTTACAGGAAAGCCTCTTGAAATAATCTCAGAAAAGAAGAGAGAGAGAGAGAGAGCAATATTTTATGTTGCCAATGGAAGTTTGGTTTTATCCCCTTCTATTGATACTTACCAATAATGAGTCACAATCAGCCATGAAGTAATTTGGCATTCTCTAAAAAATGTTCCTGCAACAAAAAGACAGAAAAAGGGCAACTGAATTTTTGCTGGGAAAAAATACATGAATCGTAATTACCATAGGAAACAAAGGAAGATTTAAATTTCCAAAATATTTTAGAAGGCTCAACTTAAGCTTAACTCTAATTTCTAAACCAAGAAGTCCATCATAAGAATGTTGACAACTACAATACTGCATTTTCATTTCAGATTTATAGCTTGCAATTTAGACGGTAATGGAAAATATAAAATAAGAGTTTATAGGTTCTTATAGAATGCAAAAATATAAATAACTTGTGGAATATGTATCACAAAGTAAGAGAGTTTTTTCCCTTCAAAGTTTGATTAATTGTGTGATAAACCTGCTGCGAATCCAATTTCACCTACCACCACTTGCCGTAAAAACCTTGACTTCAGCCATTTTAGAGCATACTTACTATTCAGTCGTTTTATCAACCGAATATATCAATTCACTGATTCTGTAATAATAATCAATAATTTGTTTCTTGATTACAATTTTATGCAACTACAACTAAAAACATTTGCTACACTTCTAAAGTTAACTTAAACTTGTTTCATATCATTAGCTTGAAACATTAACTTCTGAATAGTTTCTTTTGATTCGGACATGTTATTTTGTTCAAGTGCCTCAACCAACATCCTGTATGTGGTATCTTTAGGTATCATTCCCTTCAAAATTGCTTCTTCAAAGAAAGAGCAAGCATGGTCAAGTTTCCCACTTTTGCAAAGCCCGCCCACCAAAATAGTATATGTACTAGCTTCAATACTAACATTTTTCTTCATCATGTGATTCAACAAAATCTTGAGAACGTTCATTCTCTTCTTTCTGCAACACATCTTTAATAATGGTGCGTATGTCTTCAAATCTGGTTGGCAGGAATCCTCTTCCATTCTTTGCAGCAACTGTAATGCCTCCTCTTCTTGCGAATGGGTGCAAGCAGAAGATATCATGGTGTTATAGGTCAACAAGTCCCTACTCACTCCTTGATTTTTCATATCCTCAAAAATATCCCAAGCATCCTTCACCCTTCCAGATCGACTTAAGGTAAAAATCAAAGAGCTGTAGAATGAAGAATCGGGCACACAATCATTTCTTTTCATTTTTTCGTAAACCTCTAATGCTTCATTTACTCGATTTGATTTCCCTAAAGCATGCATAACAATTGTGTAAGTAATTGTATTAGGCTTGCAACCCTTTTCTTGCATCTCATCCAAAGTTGCATTGACCTTTTTGAAGTCTCTCATTTTACAGTATGATTCAATGATGCAAGTGTATGCAACAACATCAGGGTGAAACCCATATTTCTCCATCTCTTCCATAATTTTTCTTGCCTCCTCTAATTTCCTTATTTTGCAATACCCATGTATCAAAATATTCAAACTTCGACAATCCATAGTTATGGAATCCTTAAATTCCATACACACACAATAAGCATGTTCGACACTTCCACCCTTAACCAGTGAGTCCATTAACGCATTCAATACTTCCACATCTTTACTCAGACCATATTTCTCGATTCTTCTAAATGCATCAATAGCATTTTCATATTTTCCAGCTTTGGCAAGCCGCCTGAAGACCTTAGTCATGGTGTCCAACGAAATATACCCTTGTAAATTCTTCATTTCCTCGACCAATTCCCACATGAGAATAAATTGCTTTTGCTTCCCTAGTACGTCAACCATAGAATTATATAACTCAGGTGAATGCACATAACCTGTTTGATATTTTGCCCAATTGAAAACGCTATATGCTGGAACCCAATCATTGTTAAACCTTTGCAAAAGCTGTGAAATCAAAGTGCTTGTAGCATTAAAACTGCACTGATTCAATGCTTGAACAACACTATCCATTGAAGGATGGTGTTTCCTCAGTATTTCACTGGCTTTATCTACATCACTAATGTCTGCATCAAAAAGCAAGTGATTGGAATCATTATTCCCATCCACAAGGTTATGATTCTCAACCCAGTTGGCAAGTGAGGGAATTATGAAATCCTCGTCACGTTTTGTGGCGCTTTCAGAGTTTTTGTTGTCACAGAGCCAAGTAGGGAGCTTGTGTGACTCGAGAGAGGCAGAAGAAAGGGGTATCTGAGTAGATTTAGGTAATGAGGGACTGGCTGGGTTAGCTTTTGTATACGAAAATAAGTGAGTAAGCTTTACAATTTGCTTTCTGGATGCCATTTTTCTTACAATCCAAAAATGGCAAACTCAAAAGAGGAAGAGCTTGAAACAGAGAAATGTTGCAAACTGGCAAAAAGGAGGCAATTTTCTGTATCAAATTAAACCTGCAGAAGAGGAATCAATCACCCATATTCCATACATCAAAGGAAAATTACTACAATGTCTACAAGAATGAGAAATCAAAAATCACATTGTCATAAAGGCTCCTATCATAAAAAATAAAACAAAAAATATATTTTGAAAAGTTTAACTTTCTTCTTCATAATTTTGATCCAATAAAAAAAAAAGCTGATTCTTGTAAACCCTCAAGAATCACTTATATTCTAAAAAATTCCATCCATTTTTCTTCAAATTTATTTCAAAAACTAGTAAATGATACAAATGAACATCAATAATATATAATAGATTAACACCTAAAACAAACACAATAAACAATAAAATCAAATGAGCAAGCCAGAAATCACTTATTTATCATTTTACACATAATTAATGCAATTCTTGAACATAATAACATGAAAAGAAAAAGTACTCAGTTGATCAACAATACTGGCAAACTGACAGCAAGAAATTGATGGCCAAAGAATGAACGAGAAGTTGAAAATGAAAGGACAATTGCCATACACTATGTATAAAAAGAAATAAACACGTTGGACATCTAAAATTAAATGGCAAAGACCAATCTGATTAACATAAAGCTCCTAGATCCTACGTATGCGAAAAATCAAAGGGCCTACCACTTTAGTCAATTACAAACAAGAGCAAAGTCCTTTATGCTAGAAAAAATCATTTCACTGCACTTCCAATTTCAAAAATACAAACAAAATCCCCTTAAGTTTAACTCATGCTAGTAGATGTAGACATTCATTATTCTTGTTTGAGTATTTTCCAGAAATCGAATCCTACTTTCAGCCACAATCTTTTCAAATAGTACTTAATTGTGAGGCGGTGAACACAACATTTCACCACTATTTGACTATTATTTCAGTCACCATTTGCTACAAATCTGCTTCTAATTTCAGTCGCTACAATAGAACTTAACTCACTTAGAAGTGTTTTATTTCCGCAACATTTATAAATTAAGCACATACATAATTAAATTAAATAAACAGTACAAAACAGAAAACAGGAACTTCAAACTACACAAATTACAAACTGAAATTACAGAAATTACAAATGACACAACACAAGCATAGAAATGAAACAAAACCAAACAAGAACATAAGATTCGGGAACAAAACAAATCATAGCCGAAACCAGCAGGTATTCGAGAGTACAGAAAATGAAAGTTTCAAAAAACAGTTAAATGTTCAAAAAAAAAAAAAAAAATTCCTAGTGTTCAAACGTGAAAAAAGAACAAGACTTGGGTTTTGTAAATCAAAACTCACATTTACGAAACTACAGAGTGAATCCAGGTGGTCTTAGAATATAACAGAAAAAAAAAAGAAATCAAACAAAGCAAACCAAGGAAGTGCAGAACTGAAACAAGATCAAAATCTGAAACTAAATAGTGCAATTAAACTTCAGAAGCGAGCGGAGAAAAAACAGAGTAAGCCAAATTGTAAAACAATTTCAGAAATGGATATCGGAGCATAATAATGCTGCAGAATTTCCAAGCAAAAACAAAGGTCTTGTTATTAACAAATTTACAGTGTTCTTATACCCAAGAAATCAAGAATCAAATGGGAAATTAACGGAAGAGCTTAAGAGGACCTGAAGAAGGAAATGAATTGATAAATACCTCTCGAAAATGGCTGTGCAGACTCTAATTGCTTGCGAGTTGCCGAACAAATCTCCCAATTCCTTTATCTCCTACTTCGTTGCCGCTTTTTTTTTCGAATATGCAAGAAGGATCATTTGGGATCTAACTAGATTAGAAACCTAGTGAATTGCAATTCTAGGTTTAGCTAGATCAGAAACCCATTTGTTCTGTTTCATCTTCCTCTTTTATCTCTCTTATTTCTCGATATTGAAGTTTGGTTGGGTATTTGGCATTGAAATTGATTGATGTTGATGTTGAAATCATTGGAAAAATGGCGTTGCCTCTCCTGGGTTCAGGCTATTGCAAAGAAAGGAAAGCAATTGGGGATTTTTCAGTAGGGCTTTGGATGATTTGATTGGATTTTCTGCTGTTTGTGAAGCTTATGTGGTTTGATTTTCTGCAGTTGATGTTGAAGCTTGTGGGTGGCGGAGTGGGTGGCGGCGCAAGAAAGAGGTGTGGTTGGATGTGGTGCTTAGTCTATGGTGCTAGATCGTCGACGGTTAGTTTTAGCAGACAGTTGAACGAAGCAGAAGAGTTTGGAATTTCATTTCGGTAAATTCAGTTACCGATCGGTTATTACGTGGATAACGAGTCATTTACAAAAATAAGGTTTAAAATTTGAATGTGGATATTTTTGCATATATGTCATAAACAAACTTATGACAACTTGCAATGGTAAACAGCGTTGTTCCCTTAATGACTGTATTAATGGCGTCGTTTAGGTAGACGAAGCATATGATGACACGTGGTCAGGCGGAACAAAGTCACGTAGATCTTATGCGAATTTGTTCAAATTTTGAATCAGTTCACAAAAGATTTATGCTAACCTGTAGCAGAACCCATCAGACGTCCAGCAGCTCAAGTTTTATCAAATTTCATTCCACTTTTCTTTCATTCACAAACCAAATTAGTAAAAACGTTGATTTTTGTAAGTTTTAGCTTGGAAGAGAAAATGTTTAGGAACTATTTGCGAAAAAAGGTATGTTTTCTAATTTTGAATTTAGTATTTTATATTTATTTAGGGTTTAGGTTACTTTTTGATAATTGAAATAATATTGTAACACCTCTTACTATATTCCTATGTCATAAAACAGACTATTTTTTTTAATGTACGTCTGATGACGTTACTTTCATTTTAATCTTTCAAACCATAGATATATCATATATATACCAATTACATTTTTAGCATGTTAATATACAACATCTTTTTCACTTAAACCTAATAAGGTTTATTCGGCCTTTTACAGCACTATAACAAATATAGGCATAACGAACTTTTTACATATATCAACATGGATATAACATTAGTTATTCCAAAAGCTATAAACATAGCACCATTTATTTACATGCCAAAAACTGCATAAAATTATGCTTACAAAACCAAAGCATAAACACACTATATGCAACATATACAATATGGACTATGAGAGGAGAGA